>JAQQSZ010019444.1:0-10363 GCA_028646595.1 Phalanger gymnotis
TATGCCTATAGATATCTTTAATTTCTTCCTCTGGAAACTGCCTGTTCATATCCTTTGACCATCTGTCAATTGGAGAATGACTTGTATTCCTATATATTTGGTTCAGTTCTCTGTATATTTTAGAGATGAGGCCTTTATCAGAGACACTGGTTGTAAAGTTTTTCTCCCAATTTTCTGCTTCCCTCCTAATCTTTGTTGCATTGGCTTTTTTTTATACAAAAACATTTCAATTTAACATAATCAAAACTATCTATTTTGCATTTTGTAATGCTCTCTATCTCTTGTTGGGTCATGAATTATTTTCTTTTCCATAAATCTAATAGGTAAACTATTCCTTGCTCTCCCAAACTGATTATAGTATCAGCCTTTATTCCTAAATCATGAACCCATTTTGACTTTATTTTGGTATATGGTGTAAGATATTGGTTTGTGCCCAGTTTCTGCCCTACCATTTTCCATTTTTTTCCAGAGGTTTTTGTGAAATAGCGAATTCTTAGTCCAGAAGCTGGGTTCTTTGGGTTTATCAATGAGTAGGTTGCTATAGTCATTGACTTCTCCATCTTGTGTACCCATCCTATCCCACTGATCCACGACTCTGTTTCTTAGTCAGTAGCAGGTAGTTTTGATGACTGCTGCTTTAAAATACAGTTTAATATTTGGTATGACTATAGGCACCTTATCTAGCATTTCTTTTCATTAATACCCTAGATATTCTAGACCTCTTGTTCTTACAGATGAATTTTGTTATTTTATCCAGCTCTGTAAAATAATTTTTTAGTAGTTCAGTTGGTATGGCACTGAATAAGTAAATTAATTAAGGTAAAATTGTCATTTTTATTATATTAGCTCGGCCTAACCATGAGCAACTGATATTTTTCCATTTATTTAGATCTGACTTTATTCATGTGAAAACTGTTTCATAATTATGTTCATATAGTCTTTGAGTCTGTCTTGGCAGATAGACTCTCAAATATTTTATAGTATCTACAGTAACTTTGAATGGAATTTCTCTATCTCTTGCTGTTGGGCTTTGTTAGTGATGTATAGGAATGCCGAGGATTTATGTGAGTTTATTTATATCCTGCAACTTTGCTAAAATTGTTTGCTATTTCAAGTAGTTTTTTGCTTGATCCTCTAGGATTCTGTAAGTAAATCATCATATCAACTGCAAAAAGTAATAGTTTTTTGCCTATCCTAATTCCTTAAATTTCTTTTTCTCCTCTTATTGCTACAGCTAACATTTCTAGTACCAAATTGAATAGTAGGAGTGATAATGGACATCCTTGTTTCACCCCTGATCTTATTGGGAATGCATCTAGCTTATCCTCATTACAAATAATGCTTGTTGATGGTTTTAGGTAGATGTTATTTATAATTTTAAGGAATATATTCCTATGCTTTCTAGTGTTTTTAACAGGAATGGGTGTTGTATTTTGTCAAAGGCTTTTTCTGCATGTATTGAGATGATCATATGGTTTCTGCTAGTTTTGTTGTTGATATGGTCAATTATGCTAATAGTGTTCCTAATATTGAACCAGCCTTGCATTTCTGGAATAAATCCTCCTTGGTCATAGTGTGTTATTCTGGTGATAAGTTGCTGCAGTCTTTTTGCTAATATTTTATTTAAAATTTTTGCATTGATATTCATTAGGGAAATTGATCTATAATTTTCTTTCTCTGTTTTGACTCTACCGGGTTTGAGTATTAGTACCATATTTGTGTCATAAAAAGAATTTGGTAGGACTCCTTCTTTACCTATTTTCCCCAGTAGTCTACAAAGTATAGGAATAAATTGTTCTTTACATGTTTGACAAAATTCACATGTAAAACGATCTGGCCCTGGAGATTTTTTCCTAGGGAGTTCATTGAAAGCTTGCTCAATTTCTTTTTCTGAGATGGGGTTATTTAGAAATTTTAGTTCCTTTTCTGTTAACCTGGGCAATTTATGTTTTTGTAGATATTCATCCATGTCTGTAAGGTTGTCAAATTTATGGGCATACAATTGGGCAAAATAATTCCTAATTGTTTTGATTTCCTCTTTATTAGAGGTGAATTTAACCTTTTAATTTTTGATACTGGTAATTTGACTTTCTTCTTTTTTTAATCAAATTGACCAAAGGTTTGTCAATTTTATTGTTTTTTTCATAAAACTAGCTCTTTGTTTTATTTATTAATTCAGTAGTTTTCTTGGTTTCAATTTTATTAATCTCTCCTTTGATTTTCAGTATTTCTAATTTGGTATTTAATTGGGGATTTTCAATTTGTTCTTTTTCTAGCTTTTTCAGTTGCATGCCCAATTCATTGATCTCCTTTTTTTTTTTTTCTATTTTACCCATGAAAGCATTTAGAGATATAAAACTTCTCCTAAGAACTGCTTTTGCTGCATCCCACAAGTTTTGGTATGTTGTCTCATTATTGTCATTCTCTTGAATAAAGTTATTAATTGTTTCCCTGATTTCTTCTTTGGCCTACTCATTCTTTAGAATTTGGTTATTTAGTTTCCAATTAATTTTTAGCTTATTTTTCCCTGGTTCTTTATTACAAATAATTTTTATTGCATCTGAAAAGTATGCTTTGACTACTTCTGCCTTTCTGCACTGGATCATGAGGTTTTTATGCCCTAGTACATGGTCAGTTTTTGAGTATGTGCCATGTACTGCTGAGAAAAAGTATATTCCTTTTTATCCCCATTCATTTTTCTCCAGAGGTCTGTCATATCTGCTTTTTCTAGAATTCTGTTCACCTCCTTAACTTCTTTCTTGTTTATTTTGAGATTAGATTTATGAAGTTTAGAGAGGGGGAGGTTGAGGTCTCGACCCATTATTATAGTTTTGCTGTCTATTTCTTGCTGTAACTCCCTTAACTTCTCCTCTAAGAATTTGCATGCCATACCACTTGGTGCATATATGTTAAACAATGATATTGCTTTGTTGTTTACGGTGCCTTTTAGAAGGATGTAGTGCCCTTCCTTATCTCTTTTAATTAAATCTATCTTTACTTTTGCTTTGTCTGAGATTAGAATTGCTACACCTGCTTTTTTTACTTCAGCTGAAGCATAATATATTTTACTCCAACCTTTTATCTTTACCCTGTGTGTATCCCCCTGTTTCAAAGGTGTTTCTTGTAAACAGCATATTGTAGGATTATGGTTTTTAATCCATTCTGCTATCTGCATCTGTTTTATGGGAGAGGTCATCCCATTCACATTACAGTTATGATTTCTATCTGTGTCTTTTTCTCCATCCTATTTCCCCCCATTTATGCTTTTATTTCTCCCTTTCCCCTTCCATTCCTCAACAAAGTTTTGTTTTGATCGCCTTCTTCCTCAGTTTACCCTCCCTCTTGATTCCCTCCCTTATCTTACCGGTTTCCACTTGCTACTTCTCCCCTCCCTTCTGACCACCCCCCTCCCTTTTTTTGACCCTTTCCCCTTCTACTGCTGGTAGGACAAGTTAGATTTCTATACTTATCAGGGTGTGTTATTCCCTTTTTGAACCAGATCTGATGACAGTAAAGCTCAAATACTGCTCTTCTCCCTTCCTTCTTTCTCTCTACTATAATGTGTTTTTGTGCCTCTTCATTTGATGTAATTTACCCTTTTCTACTACCTCCTTACCTCTTCTCCCATAATCATCCCTTTACATCTCTTAATTATGTTTTTTATCCTTATATCAGTTATTTTATACAGACATTCACAGTCTATGTGTATCCCTTTCAATGGTATAGCTGTACTGTTCTCAAGATTGACATGTATATATGTGTGTGTATATATGTATATGTATATATATATGCATAACGTATATAACATGATATAATTCTGTAGAAAGATATCACTAATTTGTCCTTGTTGATCAATAAGGTTCATGGGGTTTTTTTTCCCCTGTTTACTTTTTTATGTCTCTTTTGCGTTTTGTATTTGAAGATCAAATTTTCCATTGAGTTCTAGCCTTTTCATCAGGAAGGTCTGAAATTCCTTTATTTCGTTGACTGTCCATCACCTTGCCTGAAAAATTATGCTTAATTTTGCTGGGTAGTTGATCCTTGCTTGTAGTCCCAGCTCCTTTGCTCTTCAGAATATCATATTCCAGTTTCTCCTGTCATTTAATGTAGAAGCTGAGAGATCCTGCGTGATCCTGACAGTAGTTCCATGATATTTGAATTGTTTCTTTTTTGGTTGCTTGCAGTATTTTCTCCTTGACTTTGTAATTCTGAAATTTGGCTATAATATTTCTTGGTGTTTTCAATTTGGGATCTCTTTCAGGGGGTGATCAGTCGATTCTTTCAATGATTATTTTACCCTCTGGTTTTAGGACCTCTGGGCAGTTATCTTTGATAATTTCTTCAAAGATTCTGTCAAGGCTCTTTTTTGATCGTGGATTTCCAGTAGACCACTAATTCTTAAGTTGTCTCTCCTGGATCTGTTTTCCAGGTCGGTTGTTTTTCCAATCAGATATTTCACATTTTTTCTGCTTTTTCTTTCTTTACATTTTGTTTGACTACTTCTTGATGCCTCATAGAGTCATTAGCTTCCACTTGCTCAATTCTAATTTTTAATGAGTTGCTGTCTTCATTTTGCTTTTGAGTCTTCTTTTCCAATTGGTTGATTTTACCTCTCAGGGTGTCATTTTCTCTATTTAGATTCTGAATCTCCATAGCCATTTCGCCAAACTTATTTTTTAAGGACTTGATTTCATCTGTTTTTTATTTCCATTTTTTCTTTTACCTCCCTAATTTGGTTTTTAAAATTCTCCTTTATCTCTTCCATTAATGCTTTTTGGGCTTGAAACCAGTTCACATTCCCTTTTGAGGTATCAGATGTGGGTATAGTGTCATTGCTATCCTCATCCAAATAGATATTTTGATCATGCCTGTCTCCATAAAAAGAATCAATGGTCCTTGGTTTTTTTGTGTTCTTCATGTTGGTTATCCTTTTCCTGGCTTTACCATGAATTTCTGCTTTTGAGGCTCAGGGCTCTTTGTCCCAGGTTTCTTATTTTGGGGATTGTGATTCTAGTTAACTGGGTTAGTGTATTATAGCCTTCAGTTTCCTGAGGTGTAGGGGACAGGTCTGGCTCCCTGAAGTCTCCTCTTCCCCTGGGGTTGTTTTCCAGCACTGTTGCTCTTCAGCAATGGTCTCAGATGTTTGTTGTTTGTGCTGGTGTGTGGCACTTCCCCTGGGGATGCAAGGGTATGTCTGGGCTCCTGGTGTTGACCCCTGCTGGGTCTGCCCCTCTGGGACTCAGGAACTCCCACTGTTTGGCCACTGAAGCTCCACTTCTGTCTCCTCTCTTCCAGTGTTTTTTGCCTAGGAATTTTCTGGGCAGGTGGGTGGCGGGGGGGGGGGGCAGGAATTAGAGGCGTTTACTTGGCCATCGTGTCTTCGGGAAGTTTGAGAAGACGCGTTTCATACTTTTGGGCTGCAAGCCACAGGAGTTGCTGTCTAACAGCCAGTGGCATTGTGCTGCTGCCTCTCATCGCTTCCACAGTGCTGTCCTGTGTCAGGAAGCCTGGCGATCTTCGCCAGTTTTGGGCGCCCAGGTTTCTCCCAGCCTGTCTTGCATGTTGTTTTCCGCAGCTGCTTCCACTTTGGTGCTGTCTGGAGCAGCTCTGCACACTGAGCGCTCTCCTAGCCTACAGATTCATCCCCTCGGCCTTTCATACTCTCCTGGCTTGGAAATTTACCTCACTTAGACTGCTCCTGGTTTCTAACTCTCTCAAATCTGCTCAGATTTACTTTTTTATAGGAATCTGACAGAACTTGTGAGAGAGCTCTGGTAAGACACTGTTTTCACGCACCATCTTGGCTCCGCCCCCATCCTTGGTACTTTTGGAGAAGAATCGTAAGATCTAGTTCCATCACTGGAAGGTACCTCAGAGGCCATCTAGTGCAACCTCTTCATTTAACAAATGAGGGAACTAAGCCTCCAGGTGGGTGAGAGACCACCATTAGTAAGGGAAAAAGAGGCACTAAAAGGAGACTGGGGATATTAAGCACAGATTTGCCACAGTCATGGCTTTCCTAAAGGCCTATTTACCTTTAGCTATGAAGAGTCAAGAAGAAACTGTATGTAGAGGTATTTTTAGTGTGCTCAACCCTACCTGGGTATAGCTTAGTGAGAACTTTGCCCGCAGTTAGCTATTTAGATGGAAAAATAAAAATAGATCTACGTTCTTTGCACTTAAGTTGAGGAACATTTTTTGAACATCTCTTGGGTATGAGGCATTGTATTAACCACTGCATGGGAATGGAACATGAAGACACATGTGGGTGGTAATAGTGTAAAGAACATTGACTTGGAGTCAGAATGTAGGATATATGCCTCACAGACAAGTTACTTTTCCTCCCTATTTCCTTATTTGTAAAACTAGTATAAATAATTTTTGACTATCTTTTTCACATGGACATTCAGAGGTATGAAGGGACATAACCATATACAATACAGCAAAAGGTTCTCAAGTACCAACTGTGCTCAGAAATCAAAGGATATAGAAAAATTAGATAAGCTGTGGTATGTATATGCTCTTTGTAGACATAGATCAATATTATTATATCAAAATTCTTTCCTGGGCCTCCTCTTTTCTCTTTATACACTTTCACTTGGTGATCTCATCAGCTCCCTTGGCTTAAATTGCCATTTCTAAGCAGGTAATTCACAGAATCTCCTGATCTTTGGTCCCATATTGCAAAGTGCCTATTGGCATTTCTGGATGTCTCACAGGCATCTCAAACTCGATATGTATGAATTGAGGTTACTAGCTTTTTCTTCACATGTTATTTTTTTCCTAACCTCTTTTTTTCTGCTAAGGGTACCGACCTTCTAGTGACCTTAGTTAGGTTTTCAGACTAAGACCCATTTTCTTTCATTTTCACTCAACCTCCAACAATGTCCACTTGCCAAGGTAGATACCGGATCTACTTCCACAACATCTCTTTCATCTGTTCCCTTCTCTTTACTGATATGGCCACTAACTTTACCAGGCCCTCTTTGCCTGAATTATCTCACTAGCCTCTGGATTAGTTTCCCATCCCTCAAATCTTCCCTTTCTAATCCATCTTCCATATACCTGCCAAAGTGATATTCCTAACCATGTCACTCCCTTTGTTAAGAGTTTCCATTAGTTCCTACTTACTTCTAGGATAAAGTGTGAACTCTGCAGTTTGGGATTTTAAAGGCCTTTAGAATTTGGCTCTATCCAGCCTATATTGTATTTTCTGACTTATTTTGCGTCGTACGCTTTTACTCATTTTGTGTATTAGTCAAATTTGCTTTTTTTGGTTCCTTATACAGAACACTCCACATCTGTCTCTATTCCTTTTCATAGCCTTTCCTGCATGCCTGGAATGTATTCCCTTTTTACCAGACCTCTTAGAATCCTGAGCTAGGCAATTGTCATTCTTATGTAATGAGGCCTTTCGTGTTGCCTGAGTATTTAGTGCACCCTCTCCTGCCAGGTTAACTTTGTATTTACTTATTTGCTTACATATTGCTTAATAAACACTTGATTGACTAAATAGTTAGACATCCTAAATTTGATAATTTCTTCTAGAAATTTGCTGGGGACAGATTTGAATTTATCAATTCAGTTTCTGGAATCCAAATGATGTTTCATTTTCACCATGATAAATTTGATGGATTAGTGGGCCATTCAGTTGAAAATATCCAGTGAGCCGTTAAGAATATGAAATTGGAAGTAAAGGAGAGATATCAGAATTGGAGATACAAATTTGGCCATCATATGCACAAAGCAGTGTGGCATAGTACAAAAATAAGTGCTAGATTCTGAGACAGAAAACCTGGGTTTTATTCTTGGCTTTGCTATTTACTAGCTGTGTGGCTTTGGACAAATGACTTCACTCTTCTGGTTCTCAATTTTCTCAAAGATAAAATGTAGTCCTTAATCTTGTGAAGCCTATGATTAATGGTGTGTGAAGACATGAGAGTACATAAAGAGATCAGGAGAAGGGCAGAAATGGGCTGGTGACCCCATGGGTGGGCCAAAAGAAAAAGAGGAACTAGTCAAGGATCAGAGATTGCTGAGGTGGGAGACATGCATGCAAGAATTTGTTTGCTTCTATTTGTGCAATATTCTCATCAGTTGAGAAATAGGAATGATTTTTTTGTTTCTTCTACACATGGCCAGGAAACAAATCTCCAAATTTTTATCCGTGAGGAAGAAAGGCTATGGCCAATAAAAGTTTCCAATTATTAACCCAATTATATATAAAATACTGCTAATTCTTTGCAGAAAGAGTCTCAGCAGAGTGAGGCTTTAACCACTGGTTTTCTAGGGCTACAGAAATTGTAGAGTTGTATGGGAGCATTGATGATAATTTTGTCCAGTGTCTTTTTTTTTTTTGCAGAGAAGGAAACAGGGGTTCAGGTGGTTAAAGTGCTTTTGCCCAGAGTAACAGCTCCTAATTGGCAGACCCAAAATTCAGCTTTTCCTGCCACACGCCTGTCCCCTTGTAACAATCTTCTTATGTCTTCTGAAGGATATTGGTTGTGTTGATGGAGCAGGAAACCTCAAATAAATGATTACTTTTCTGCCTTAGCAACTCATCAAGGCTAGTGTTGTGGTTTTCCTTATTTGTCAGATGGGTATAATAATAATGATACTTTTATTCCATGTTTCATATGACTGTTGGTAGAATCAAATGGTATAATGTATATAAAGCATTTGAGCAGGTTTTAAATCCTGATCACAAATTGGTAAGCTCTAAATCACTATATAAATGACATCTATGACTATCATCTTTTTATATTAATATCTTTATTATGAGGAACTTGAATGTAACTTAAGAATTTATAATTTAATTGTAATACAATTCAAAGTCAAGATGGGGAGTAATTTCTTGTTGGGGCTGTGTTGGTACCGTAACTCTCTACCAATAATATAGTAAGAGGTAACGAGGTATAGTAGATAGAATGCTGATCATGAAGTCAGGATGATTTGAGTTCTGATTCATCTTTTTATGTGTCCTTAATAATACTTAGTTTTATAGGGCTTCTTTAAGGGTAATGCATATAAAATATGCATATACATTTATATAATGTATATAAAACAATTTCATCTTTTAAGTTACTCAATCAGTCAGTAAAATTTATTAAGCACTTATTATGTACCAGCCACTGTACGCTGGGCATATGAAGAAAGTTAAAAGACCATTCCTGCCCTCAAGGAGCTCACAGTTGAATGAGGGAGGCAATATGCAAATAACTATGTACAGACAAGCTATATGCAGTATTAATAGGAAATAGTCAACAGAGAGGAGGTATTAGAATTAAGAGGAATTGAAATAGGCTTCCTATAGAAGGTGGGACTTAGAGATTTTGAAGGAGGCCACAGAAGCTAGTAGATAGAAATGAAGAGGGAGAACATTCCATGCAGTCATGATCATTGCTATCATAATCAGTCATTCAGTGTTAAATAATTCCTTCTATGTAGACAGATAAAACATTTATTTAAACAATTGCTATGTATCATTTATTCTGTTAAGTGCTAGAGATGGAGAAACCAGAAATTAATACATTCCATCTTCTCAAGGAGTTTATATTTTGGTTGGGGAAAGACAACACAAAGAAGGGGGAAAATGATGGTGACCTGTGGGAGTGGGGGAGTGGTAAGGGAACTAGTGTGAAAATGGAGCAGACCAGATATTAATAAGAAGAATTCATGGCTATGCTTTTTTATCTTCCCTTTTATTTTAATATTCTTCATCTATCAGTGTCAAGTATCTCCTTGATGCTAGACAAAGAGAATTCCTTGCATTACAAAAAAAAATTATTTTATTTAAAAGATCTCTGATTTCATTGGTGTCAGTCCTCCTACAAGTACAAGTCCTAACCATTTCATTTCGTTTTTTTTAAATTTATTTAATATATTTAGTTTTCAGCATTGATTTTCACAAGAGTTTGAATTACAAAATTTTCCCCCATTTCTACCCTCCTCGCCACTCCAAGATGGCATATGTTCTGGTTGCCCTGTTCCCCAGTCAGCCCTCCCTTCTGTCACCCCACTCCCCTCCCATCCCTTTTTCCCTTCCTTTCTTGTAGGACAAGATAAATTTCTATGCCCCATTGCCTGTGTATCTTATTTTCTAGTTGCATGCAAAAACTTTTTTTTTTGAACATCTGTTTTTAAGACTTTAAGTTCCAAATTCTCTCCCTTCTTCCCTTCCCACCCACCCTCCCTAAGAAGGCAAGCAATTCAACATGGGCCACATGCATATCATTATGTATAACCCTTCGACAATACTCATTTTGTGAAAGACTAACTATATTTTGCTTCTTCCTAATCTGTGTCCCTTTATTGAATTGTCTCCCTTGACCCTGTCCCTTTTCAAAAGTGTTTGTTTTTGATT
>JAQQSZ010019445.1:0-10363 GCA_028646595.1 Phalanger gymnotis
GAAAGGAAAGGAAAGGAAAGGAAAGGAAAGGAAAGGAAAGGAAAGGAAAGGAAAGGAAAGGAAAGGAAAGGAAAGGAAAGGAAAGGAAAGGAAAGGAGAGGAAAGGAAATAGTTCATATTGAAGGGGCTGTGGGGAAACAGTTCCACTAATAAAATATTAATGGAGTTATGATTTGTTCAACCCACTCTGGAAGACAATTTGCAATTATGCCAAAATAATCAATAAACAAGCATTTTTAAAGCACTTACTATGTGGCAGTCACAAAATGACAAAAATGTCCATATCCTTTGACTAAAAAATTGCACTACTAAGGTCCAGTGAGCGAGTGAGTAAGTGAATTAAAAAGTATGAAACACCTATTATGTGACAAACACTATGTTAGAGACTGAGGGTCCAAATACAAAAGTGAGACAGTCCCTGCCTCAAGGAGTTTATATTCTAATGGGGGACAGGGACAGCACACATAGGGAAGTGATGGCCAATGAAGGGAGATTTAGTTTGAAGAGTCATATAGTTTGTTAGTGGAGTCAGAATGGTTGATTGCCATGACCCTTCCAGAAGCAATGGCAATATTGATTTGATTACTCTTCCCCAGGCAAAAGGTGGAAAGGGGGAGGGTGGTGCTGAGATGACAAAAAAAGATAGATGGCAAGATATCTGAAATGGATGATTACATGGGATATGGTCACAAACAGAAAGAAACATCTTCTATACACTTAAGGTTATTAATAATTTCATTTCTTCATACCAGCAAAGCATTGGAAACAAAGTCAGTGCCCAATGACTAGGGAATGGCTACCAGGGGTGGGGAACCTGCGGCCTTGAGGCCACAGGTGCTGCCCTTTGACTGAATCCAAACTCCACAGAACAAATCCCCTTAATAAAAGGATTTGTTCTGTAAAACCTGGACTCAGTCAAAAGGCCACACCCAAGGACCTAGAGGGCCACATGTGGCCCCCAGGCTGCAGGTTCCCCACACTAGGCTAGACAAATTATGGTTTATGAAAGTAATGGACCATTACAATTTTGTAAGAAATAACCAATATGAAAAATTCAGAAAAACATCTGATGACTCATTTGAACTAATGCAGAGTGAAGTAAGTAGAACTAGGCAAATAGTATGTATAATATAAACAGAAATAATAATGAAATTGAATGCTATATAGTTGCAATGACAAAGACTAGCTCCACAAGACTTGAGAAATGCACCTCCCTTCCTTCATCTCAAAGATGAAGTGGAACATTATGGGCATGTAATATTTCATATGCTGTCAGAAATTATCAATATATTGGTTAATTCTGCTGAACTGTGATTTTTTGCTTTCTTTTAAAATCTTGTTAGAAGGGAAGGCTTACTGGGTACAGGAGGGCTTTATTCAGAAATAAATTAAATTTTTAAAGTATTATTGTGGTAATTAGAATGATACTTTTTTACTGTTTTTTTCTTTTGGAATGCTAAGGTAATCAAATACCTTTGATGAGTCTGCCTTTCAAATGACAAGCAAAGTAGACTTTTGTTGTTTTTTGTTTCTTTGATTGAATCAAGAGTCTTTGACCTGCTTAAGAAACCAGAAAGCCTAGTTCAGTGTGGAAAGTGAGTGGAAAGGTTGGGATGCCCTCTGACCCTGAAGAAGCATCACATGGTTTAGAGTCCCAGGGCTGTGATGCCCTCAGACCCTGAGATTTGACCAGGTGAGACTCTGGGTAGCCATTGTTAACAGCCCCTCAGCTTTGAAAATCCAGATGTTGGTGCTTCTCTTTTTGGTAACTATGTATGTGATGTCCTGATCAGACAAAACCTATCTGTTGATCTGTTTGTAGTTTTGGTTGGTATTTGCTCTGAAGTTCAGAGTGCTGACTTTTTCTCCTAAACTAAGTGAATGATATATGTATGTTTAATTAAACTAAGACTGGTAACCCCTTAAAGTTGCTTTCCTTAGAAAAGCAGATCAAAGAGCTTGAGTTAGCAGCCCTCCTATGTGCTCTTGTTGTTGGTCTTGTTACTGGTCTTTCACCTCCACAGCAGCTGCTAGCAACATTGTTGTTACAAGTATTAATAAAAATGGAAAAAACATTTAAAACTATGTCTTGACTTTTTTAATGACAAAGACAAGACTAAAAAAGACAATTATAAACCAATTTCCCCATTAATGCAAGTGAAGAACTACTGAGAATATTATCTAATAGAATATAGCAATGCATCTTTTTAAAAAATCCTTTGAGAACAGCTAAGGTTAATAAAATACACATATATGTGTATATATATGTATATATATATTTACATATATATATATACACAGAAAGTTTACATTTGAAAAGACTTTGAACATAATTCAATATATGTACAAGAAAAAAAAATTATTCATATGGTAATACCAATACTTTCAGGAAAGGTCTTCGATATGATCTAATACTAATTTATGAGGAAATTGACAAAAAGAAAATAAATAGAGGGGCTTCACCCAATAAAATAATAAGAATTTACTTGAAGCCAAAAAGTCAATATCATATTCAATCAAATAATACTAAAAAAATTTTAGATTAAAAACAGTAACACAACAAGGGAGCCAAATTTCACCACTTCTATTTTATAGAGTCAGAAACACTAAAAATCACACTAAATTGGAAATGTTAACAATCATATTAATGAAGTAAAAAGAAATTAATGAGATCAACATAGAAAGTAAAAGTATGAACACATTATTTGCAGACATGATGATTTACCTAGAAAACGCTGCTCTCAGTAATAAAATTATTTGAACTAATAAATGAGTTCATTAAAGTTAAATGATACAAAATAAGCCACAAGAATAATTTGCATCCTTATGTCTAGGATTTTATTCATATTAATAATTCCTCTACCAACATTAATTGCAACTCTGCTATGACTTAGGAGACAGCCTTCATGATTTGATGTGGCCAAAATATTTATCACTTTTTGGTGATGAATCTATGCAAAGTTCACTAGGCTGGTCATTGGAATCAGACACAGTATCTACCAATGGACCTGTACTCAAAGATTTTCCAGCTTGGCAAGTCCTACCAGACCTTGAACTCTGTTGGGATGCCCTTCAAAAATCCAGGGTTACTTCCATGTCACCATAAAGCATTGAAATAGAATTCAATTGGAGGAATTTTCATATAGTACCAATATAGATCAAGAACACATAGCAATAAATAGATAGATAGATAAGCAAACAAATCATTAAAAACTCCTTTACCACAATGATAAAACATCAAATATTTGGAAATTAATTTACCTAGGCATACACATGATATTTATAGATAACTGATAATGATAAAAATGTGTTGACAGAAGTAATCCTAATTGAAGGGACATTCAGTGTTCACGGATTGATCGGATCAATGTAGTAAAACCAACATTCTCTTCCAATAAATTTATAGAATTAATGTAATACCAACAAAAAATAATGGGTAATTTTTTCATAGATTTTGATAAAAAATAATGGCACAATTTATGTAGGAAAATATTTATTTTTTTTAATGAAACTTGTGATTTCATCAATGTAGAGAGCTCCTAGTAAGGAACTGCCTCTACCAATGTACATTAGCAGTTGTTCTGCAACATAAAAAGCCTTTGACCTAAAGAACTGTCTGGGACACTGAGAACTTGAATGACTTACTCAGGTCAAACAACTGGTCTGTGTTGCAGGTAGAACTTGAACCCAGGTCTTGTTAAGGCAATGGTGAATTGCCTTCTCAGACTTTAAACCTTAACATAAAGTAGTTGTCCTCTAAACTATTCAGTACTTAAGGAGAGAAAGAAAGGAAGAGAGGAGGTAGGGGAAGGAAGGAAGAAATGAAGAAATTTAGGAATGAAGGAAGGAAGGGAAAAAGAAAAAAAAGAAATACAGAAAAGAATAGCGCTGTCAGAAATACAACAAAGTAGGTACAATTCAATAAGCATTTGTTAAGTGATTACTATACTCCAGATACTATGCTATGCACTGGAGATGAAAAAGAAAAATAAAACAATTCCTGACTTTGAGGTATTTATAGTCTGCTGGGGAAAAGGGTAAGTACACAGATAAGTAAATGCAAAACATACAAAATAAACATGTAGTAATGATGTGGATGCAAACATCAGGCCCTAAAGCCTAAGTTGCTTTTTCCCTGGTTTGTCCTCTAACTTGGAGATGCCTTAAAGTTGCTAGATACAAAGGTGCCCTAAGGGATGCGTTTCTCTCCCTGGTGCCCTGAAGTCTCCTTCCCTTATCTTCAAATGCCACCTAACTTACTGTTACCCTGGGCCATGGAATTCTTTCTCTCCCTGGTGCCCTGAAGTCTCCTTCCCTTATCTTCAAATGCCACCTAACTTACTGTTACCCTGGGCCATGGAATTCTTTCTCTCCCCCATCTGGGGTCATAAAAATTCCGAATTCCTGGTTCCCTGATTGTGTGTCATTGGTTGTCCTCTACCTGTGTCCTTACTTATCCTATCCCTAAAACTCCAACCCCCATAAGAAGCCCTAAAATCATCCTACAGTCTGTATAGCTTTTTTGTCTATATAAGTCTGGTCCCTTCCCTACATCAGTGCCTTTGTTTAGCTCCCTGCTAAATCTCAGGCCTGCTGCTTTTGTGTCAATAAATCTCTCAATAGCTACAGAGAAGGTCTAAGTGAATTCTTTCACATTTGATGAACCAGCTCTCCCAACTCTGACTTCATCATTTTTGGTGCCAAAACCTGGAAATCCAAATATTAATTAGATTCCAATGATCTCTCCTAGCCACTGGGATAACAGGTAAGCACCCTTTTCTTTGTTCTCTTCCCCAGACTTTTCTGCTCCCACTGTCTCCCCAGCGGTGAGACCCCTGGGGTGCCCAGACACTGCCAGCAACATCTGAAGCTCCACTGACCTCTGGGTGGTCAGTCAGACTGTGGATCCTGATAAATAAAGGGATGCCCTTGCCCTGGGTCAGTCATTTTTCTCTCTCCCCCATGTCCCAGGACACTGGGACAAATGGTGAGAGGCTGCTAGGAGACTGCTAGGATGGAAATTCAGGAAGAAGATCTTAAAGAAAAGCACCTAAGTGTTCCATTGTAAAACAACCTGAGAAGTGATTTGTGAAGGGGCTTTCTAAACAAAACAAGCTTAGTAAGAAATTTGGTCTCCAAAACTTAAAGAAAAGGCACCTTGCTCCGCTTAAGCAGACTTTTTAACCCTGTCTTGTTCCCTCTGCAACCCGGTTTCCTGGTTTTCCTTGGGGGCCCCTGCACCCTGGTTTCAGGGTCTCTGTGCCCTGTGGGCCTCTGCTCCTGGTTTTCTTTGGGGGTCCCTGCACCCTGGTTTCTAGGTCTCTTCAAACTTTATATGCATTTTCTAGTACGTGCAGCTCAAAATTCCTGGGATGGGAATGGAGAGCTGTCTGCTCTCTATCTGATAATTTGTAAAAGGATAGGGAAATCCAGCCTAAGGAAGTAAAGGTTATTTGGAACTTGGAATTGTCACCAATTGTGACAATAAATAAATTGTCACCGCCTCTATGCCGACCATCCCTCTTCAACCTATCCTCAGCCCCTGAAATGGACTCTTCACCCTTGTTCAGTAGAAAGCAGCTACTGACGACAATGACCTTCGCCCCTTTTCCAAAAGATTTCTCCTTGTCTAGTGATTGAGAGGGGAAATGGCGTGGGTGCAAACAGTGCCCTAAGGGCTAAGTTGCCTTTTCCCTGATTTGTCCTCTAACTTGGAGATGCCTTAAAGTCTCTAGATACAAAGGTGCCCTAAGGGATGAATTTCTCTCCCTGGTGCCCTAAAGTCTCCTCCCCTTATCTTCAAATGCCACCTAACTTACTCTTACCCCAGGCCATGGAATTCTTTCTCTCCCTCATCCAGGCCATAAAAATTCCAAATTCCTGTCTCCCTTATCATGTGTCATTGGTTGTCCTCTGCCTGTGTCCTTATCCCATAAGACTTATCTTATCCCTAAAACTCCAACCTCCATAAGAAACCCTAAAATCATCCTCCAGGCTGTATAGCTTTTGGTCTATATAAGTCTGGTTCCTTCCCTACATCAGTGCCCTTTGTTTAGCTCCTTGCTAAATCTCAGGCCCACTGCTTTTGTGTCAATAAAGCTCCCAATGGCAACAGAGAAGGTCTAAGTGAATTCTTTCACATTTGATGAACCAGCTCTCCCAACTCTGACCTCATCAGTAATTTCCAGAGGAGAGGAAGGGAAATGTCTCATTTAGAAGGTAGCTCTTGAGCTGAGCCTTGAAGAGAGCTTTGTATTCCAAGAGGCGAATGTCAAAAAGGAGAGCATTTCAGGTATGGGAGACAGTCTGTTCAAAAGCATGGCAGTAAAAGATGTTGTAAGAGAGAAGGACAAGTAGCACTCTATAGCAAGTAGAATAATTTGGCTAAAACATAGAGAACACAAAGGGGAAGTATTGTGTAATCAATCATGCCTTCTGGAATGCCTGTTCTACCGTTAACCAATTTAGATTTCTTTCTCATCTTAGATTTCTTTCTCATTCTTTTCATTTTCTGGCACTCACAGAAACTTGGTTCCTCCAGAAGAGTCCAGTGGCAAGACATAGGTCAGGACAGCTGGAGATAACCCCAGGTGCAGTGGGAGATCTTGGCCTTTTTAAGCTTATAGTCTTTCCCAGGTCTCAGTTTGTCTGAGGAAACACCCATTCAGTGATTTAATGAGGTAATGAGGCAAAAGGTGGCCTAGTTTGTTTACTCAAAAAAAAAAAAAATGAAGAGATGAGGGAAAGGTCCTCAGGGTTTCTGGCTGTAACAGAAGCCATTGCTATTTACACTCACTCTGAGCCATCAAAACCCAAACAATGACCAAGTGAGGCTTGGGCTGGGACCTATTATTGGCCACTCAGTGAGAGCCTCTGTGATTCAGGTTTAAAGGCAGAGTCAAGTAGCTCCATTTGAATTCCAATGGGCTTTAGTCAATGCCTTGCTTTCCAGAGCTCTATTTCAAGAAATCATAAATGAAATTATAAGACAAAAGAATTAATTGTTCCAGTTTTTTTTTAAATGATAGCATTAAATAAGTAGGAAAGAGAAAAAAATCTAACCTCCAAACCCCAAGATATCTAGCAAGGTTTCAGTAATCAAAATTTTATTCCTTTGGGCAGAACACACACTTAAGGGTATGATTCCCCATAGATAGAGGAAGAGGGAGGGAGGGAGAGAGGAAGGGTGGAAGGAAGGAAGGAAGGAAGGAAGGAAGGAAGGAAGGAAGGAAGGAAGGAAGGAAGGAAGGAAGGAAGGAAGGAAGGTCCCTAACTGGAACTGGACTATTGGGTCCCTGGTGGAGCAGCTACTACTACTCACAGATTGCTGTTTGTCCTTTTTTCTCAAAGAGGCAATGACAAGCTTATTATTTGCCAGGCACTGTGCTAGACAGTGAGGGCATAAAAACAAAAGTGAGGTTGTCTTTACCTTCAAGGAGTTAAAATGTAATTGGTAAAAACAACAAATACGGAGGGATTATAGGCAGGGAAGGAAGTTCTGATGTGAAGAGTCAAAGAAATGGTGAGCTGATCCATATGGGAAGTCAAGACACATGCCATTTCTGAAAGCAATAGTCATGTTGATTGGATTTCTGTCCAAAGCAAGACATGAAAGCCAGGAGGATGGGAGATATATGTCTGTAACGGCAAGGGTAATGATAAGTTGTTGGGAGTGTACAACTGGATGAGATATGAAACATGATCTGGTCTGGTACCTACTATTTATTGTGGTTTAGGTGTGTTTATATTCACTCACTCACTAGTCAAAATAGCTCAGCCTCAGGGTAGAAATTCCAAAACCTGAGTAGATTAACTGAGGAACTGGGGGCATGACAGAGCTTTAAAATTCCTCTGTGTGATCATAACCATCTATCTTTCTATCTTTCCCTGTGACTTATCTATCCTAAATCCATTTTTTATTCTCACCACAACAGCCAGGTCCAGTTATTCCACTTTTTTTTTTTTTTGCCCTGGCCTCCTTTCTTCTCTTCAAAATCTTAACCTCATAGCTAACCAGAACAGCTTTAACCCATCTTCTACTCTTCCTAAGTTCTCTATTTCAATAGAAAAAGTCCTTCTGATCTCCCATATTTCTAACCTCATAGTCATCCACGGCTCTTTATTCTCCCCTACCAAATCAGGTGATGTCTTGTCTAGTCTATTTCTATAACATCTCTCCCATCTGCCCTCTTATCTGCAATCTAGTTCAGGCCTTTAGCATCTCTCAGGGGGCCTTTTGTAATAACCTACTAATTGGTTTTTCTCCTCCTCTAGTCTCTACGCTCTCTATTCTGTCCTTTACCTAGCAAAAGCATATTCCTAAAGCATAGGAATGGTCATACACCTGACCTAGCCATTATCCATAAAGTATTCCACCTCCATAATTCAGAATGAACAAATCAAAGAATGAATGAAAAAAAAACAATTATTAAGTGCTTACTATTTATTTGCCAGACACTGTGCTAGACAGTGAAGGTACAAATACAAAAAATCAAGGTAGTCTTCACCTTCAAGGAGTCAACATGTAATTGGTAAAAAGCAACACATACAGAAGAGTGGTAGCCAAAGAAGGAAGTTTTGGTCTGAAGAGTCAAAGGTTAGGTGAGTTGATCCAGAGGGTAGTCAAGTGACATGCTATTTCTAGAGGCAATAGTCATGTTGATTGGGTTTATGCCCTTCACACATTCCACATTCTAGCCAGACTGATCCTACTTGCTTTTTCCTCATACACTGCATCCTGTCTCCTTCCATTGTACCTTTGTACAGGCTATTCTGCGTACCTGGCATTCTCCCCTTCCTCATCACTGTCTCTTTGAATCCCAGCTCCCTTTAAGATTCAGATTAAATGTCAGCTCTTAAGATGACCCTTTCTTAATCCTCCTAATTGCTAACGCTCTCTGCCTCCAAAATTATTTTGTATTTATTTACTTTGGTATAGTTATTCTTCTTTTTAGTTTTTTTAGTTGCATTCCCTCAGTTTGCCCTCCATCCTTTCTATTAGTCCCCTCCCTTTTCTTCCCCTTTACCCTTACTACTTGTTCCCTCCCTTCTATCCACCTCCTCCCTTTTTCGCCCTTTCCTCTCCTACTTCCTATACAGTAAGCTAGAGTTCTATACCTAACTGATTTTATTATTCCCTCTTTGAGCCAAATCTGATGATAAAAAGGTTCAAATAACACTAATCTCCCTCTTTTCTTTCCCTCTATCATAATAGGTTTTGTGCCTTTTCATGTGCCTTGTCTGCCTCCTCCTTTCTTCTTCTCCCAGTACAATCTCTTTTCACCACTTAATCGATTTTTTATCATCACATCAAAGTCAACTCATACCCACACCCTCTGTCTATGTATACTCCTTTTAAATGTAATAAAATGATACAGTTCTCAACAGTTATGTATCATCTTCCCTTGTTTGCCCTTATTAATAACACGTTGTTTTCTTTCCTGTTTACATTTTTATGCGTCTCTTGAGTCTTATATTTGAAGATCAAATTTTCTGTTGAGCTCTGGTCTTTTCATCAGGAAGGTATGGAAGTCTCCGATTCAATAAATGTCCAT
Organism: Phalanger gymnotis; assembly: GCA_028646595.1. NCBI lineage: Eukaryota > Metazoa > Chordata > Mammalia > Diprotodontia > Phalangeridae > Phalanger > Phalanger gymnotis. The sequence goes on from JAQQSZ010019445.1 coordinate 9,555, forward strand.
CTCCTCCCCTGAAAGATCATGCTCAGTTTCATTGGGTAGTTGATCCTTGGTTGCAATCCAAGCTCCTTTGCCTTATGGATATTGTTATTCCATGCTCTCCAATCCTGTAATGTAGAAGCTGCAAGGTCCTGCATAAATACTGACTATGGTTCCATGATATCTAAATTATTTCTTTCTGGCTGATTGCAGCATTTTCTCTTTGACCTTGTAATGTTGGAATCTGGCTACAATATTCCTTGGCATTTTTAACTTGAGATCTCTTTCAGGAGATGATCAGTGGATTCTTTCCATGACTATTTTACCTTTTACCAGTTTTCCTTGTTAATTTCCTAAAATACGTTGTCCAGACTCTTTTTTTCATCATGTTTTCAGGTAGACCAATAATTTTAAATTTTTTTCTCCTGGATCTAATTTCCAGGTCAGTTGTTTTACTAATGAAGTATTTTATGTTTTCTTCTATTTTTTCATTCTTTTGTTTCTGTTTGACTGATTCTCGATATCTCGTAGAGTCATTAGCTTCTACTTGCCAAATTCTAATTTTTAAGGAATTGGTTTTTTTTTTTCCTAATCTAATGATTTTGTACCTTCTTTTCCATTTGGCCGATTTTACTTTTTAAGGAGTTCTCTTCAATGAACATTTGTGCCGCCTTTTCCATTTGGCTAATTCTAATTTTTTTTTTAATTTATTTTTAATATGTTTAGTTTTCAGCATTGATTTTCACATGCGTTTGAATTACAGATTTTCTCCCCATTTCCACCCCCCCCCACTCCAAGATGGCGTACACTCTGGTTGCCCTGTTCCCCAGTTT
>JAQQSZ010019446.1:0-10363 GCA_028646595.1 Phalanger gymnotis
GGAACAGGGCAACCAGAGTGTACGCCATCTTGGAGTGGGCGGGGAGAGGAAATGGGGAGAAAATTTGTGGTTCAAACGCCTGTGAAAATCAATGCTGAAAACTAAACATATTAAAAATAAATTAAAAAAAAAGAATTCAAACCCCCAGTGGAAAAAATATGGAGATTATGCTAGAGCCAGAGGTTAAAATGAACCATAAGAGGTTTTTAAGTAGCAAATTCCCAGATGTAGCCATTCCTCAGGAGGAAGAAAATGCAACATAAGCAAATTTTGCATATTCTGTTTTTCGATAATGACTACAGCTGAGTCACTGTTGCAATATATTAACAAACTATTTTTATTTTCTAAAATGGTAATGAAATGTGTTTTTCTATGGGTTTTCCTTAAAAATATGATTAGCAAAACATCAAAGAATGCTACTAAAGTCCCATATGCACATGGTAGTTCCAGAGAAATAATATGTGATAGATTTTTAAAGTAAAGAGATCTCACATGGCCCCAAAAAAGTGATACTGATCAATCAATAAACATTTATAAAGTACCTACTATGGTAGACATTAATAAGCTATTTTTCCAATAAGACAAAACAAAATAGCTAGACAGATTCATCTGAATTCATTTGCTCATTTTCCCTGATAATATTACAAATAGTTTATTTTCAATTATATCTGCCATTTCATTCATCTCTAAATTTTCCTACAAAGTCATCAAGTATTTATCCTACTTTTTAAAATTTTTTAAAAATTAGGCAGCCTTTCAGCTTATTAAATGTACAATGTCACTTCAATTTGTTTTTTCAGAAGCATCTTTTTTTTCTTTAACAAATTGAAACTGTTTTTGACATTGCAACCAGTGAAGACAGCCCTCAGAGATAATATTGACTATAACAACTTAGATTCCTCTCCATTCATCTTAACAGTTTCCCCATCTTTTTTTGTTTTTGTTTCTAAGCCTTTTATTTCTGTCTTCACAAAGTTTATAGTCATCAATACATCCATGAGCCAGCTGACATTTGCCGGTCACATTACTTCTAAGGGCAACACTGGAAAACTTGAGAGACGTTTTTTTCCCTTAATCCAGGAAGCTGCACATGATCTAGGTAAAATAGTAGTATACTGTTAACAAAGAGGATACATTCCAATAATGCATTTTCTTATCAGAAATCAATTCAGCTAGGAATCAGGAAAGCTAGAAGAGATTTAATCCCAGAATTGCTACTAACTAGCTGTATGGTTTTAGGAAAATCACATAACATTTTTTAGCCTCAATTTTTTTACACATGAAATGAGGCAGCTGAAGTACATGATTTTTTTATTCCTGCCAATTTGGGGAAAGACAGTACCAAACTAGAGCAAGTACAGAAAAACAAACTAAATGTTGAGAAGACTAGAGATGATGCTCACAAAGAATCAGTTGAAGAAAATGGAGATGTTTAGCCTAGAGAAGGTAAGATTCACTTGGGGGAGAGGCAGGTAACTATCAGGTATTTGAGGAGCTTTCATGTGGAAGTGGCATTAAATCTTTTCTGTTTTGACTCAAAGAATATACCTAGAAGTTAACCTATAAATTAGGGTAAACTTTGAACAATCAGAGCTGTCCAAAGGTGAAATGAACTGCCTAAAAAAAGTAGCAGGTTTCCTACCAGTGGAAATTTTCAAATGAAAGCTGAGTCAACCACAGTCCTTTTTTAGGAACAAGTTAGGATGGATAGCCTGTGAGGTTTCACCCAACTTGTAAAGGCTATGATTCTGTGAATATCTATGATTCTACATAAAAGCAGTTTAGAAAATACCCTAGAATATAGACGTTTTTTTCACCAATGTGGATAAACAAGAACTCCCTTGCTTTCCTTTCTTCCAGATAAGATATGTTAAATCGCCTGGGCCCTCTTAATATGCATAAGGTACATTCCCACCTCTCTGGATGGTTCTACACACAGCAAAAAGAGAGTTGGAGAAAATATATAGTCGTATCACAAGCAATACCTTCTATATTCCCAGGTAACTTGGGTCCTTCAAGACCTTGAAATCCAGTTTCCTCTCAGCCAGATCTAGCCTGGATCCACATTTATAAACATCTTATATCTGTGACAGCATCATTATAATCTATACGGGAATGACATATTCAAGATATACTAAGTGAAGTGACTGGTACTCCCAGCACTGGATCCTGGTGTAGGCTTTCAGGGGGCTGATGGGAGAAACACTCAAAATGCAGGAAGTATCAAAGGACTGTTGAAGGAAACACTACAGATAGTGCTGTTAATTCACTAATGTTATATGTAATTTGCTGCTCATGAGCTCTGAGTGATTGCAAATAAGGAATGGCTGGTAGACTATTTCTGAGGTTTGGAAGTCGAGACTTGAGTTAAGCAGATAACAAGGGCCTTCGTGCAACTCTGACACTAGGGCTACAGAGATCTTGTCAAACAGATAAATGAAATAAGAAAACAAAGTTTTGGGATATATGCATTTTTTCTGTGTACCTCATTCCAATCACTCATTTCTGTATTCCCTAGAAGCCATATGGTGTAGTAGATAGAATATCGAACTTAATCTCAGAAAGGCATAGTTTTCAGTTCTACCTATGTCACTTATTAAGAGCATGACTTTGGACAAGGTTTATTCTCTTTAAGCCTCAGTTCTCTCATGTGTAAAATAAGGGAAGAGGGGTTAGATGAGATAGCCTCTAAGGTCCTTTCTTGTTCTAAATCTATTGCTACACTCTTACATTAAAATTTCAGCTCCTGGAAATCAGGGTTATTCTTCCCTTTCTTTTTGCATGCCTGACACCTAGCACCATGATTTGCACATAGGAGGAGCTTAATAAATGCTTGTTGGATGAAATTGAATGAATGTCCTGTATAGGAAAACTGGTTTATTCACCAAATCCAAAGAGACTCTCTATTCAGACTTCCATGTCACTGTCTACACTTAAAAAGCCTTCCTATGATATTCTTTGGAAAACCAAATTCTATCTATTCTTAGAGGTCCAGCTCAGATCTCTTCTTCTGCATAAAGCTATTCATGACACTACTAAGTGGTTGTGATGTCTCCTTTCTCTGAATTGCTATAGCACTTACTCTGCATGCTACTCTTTTAACAGTAAACATTTAAGTGCCTGGTATTTAAATAATCATTTTGTGTATTCACATTTTCTCACCTTATCTGTCTAATCAGACTAAAATGCCTTGAAGATCAGGCCCATGTCTTGCTTCTTCTGTGTGCCTCACAACACCTGATGTGTAATGGGCATATCTTAATTATCTTTACACTGTTCCCAACACCTTACACATAGTAGGTGCTGAATAAACAGTTGAATGAATAACTTACTGATTGATAAATTATACTGACCAAGACTAATCAGTGGTAAAATTTTCAAAACTTAATCAGTTGAGTTCAGAGTGTGTTTCAAAAATATACATCATTTTTTGTTTGGCAATATTAATAGAAGAGCATTTTGAGTGTCAATAGTTATATTTCTCTATTCTCCAAAGATACTTCCAAGACTTGCTGTGTGATGCTGTGCAAGTCTCTTTTCTGTGTTTGTTTCTTCATCTGCAAATATAGGACAATAACTATATTATTTGTTTCAAAGAGGTGTTCAGAGGAGAGTGCTTTGCCAAACTAAAAATATTATAGAAATGTGTGCGTTAAAAAAAAGATTTTGATTTCATCTGCCTCAAGAAGTCCCCTGTTGAGACTCCTAGCAATGCATACTGGCAGTTTCCCTGTAACATCATTTAAAAAAGATGCCTAGGGCACCAAGACTTTCAGTGACTTGCTCATAGTCTTACTCCCACTATTATCCTAGAGACAGGACTTAAAACCAGGTCTTGCTGATTCTAAGTCTGGCTTTCTATCCTCTATAACCTACTGCCTCTCTATCATTATTATTATTATTTTGTGAGAATTAGCTATATCCAAAAAGGAACTAAGAACAGAGTTATGTTGGCAAGCCACTTCAGTTTAGAAATAACCTTGGCCAAGGGATTAAAAACCTTGACACTGTATGACAAGACTCTGACACATAGCAAATACTTTTTACTTTTTTGATTCAAAATCCTAACGAGATCCCTGACTCAAACAATAGAGTGACTTCATGCTCCAGCAGCAGAAGTATGAGACTATTCTACAATTCTGCTATATATGAAATCACAAGTCTTGGCATGATTGTTGTGCTATGTAGTTAAAATTTGACATTGAAGAATATAACTTTTGAGAAAATAAATTATTTAGAAATGGTGCAAATTTTCAAAAAAGAAACCTTCTATTTTATAAAATTTAATTTTAGCCTATCAAATGAGATGCAAAATATATTTTGCCTAAGTATCATCTATTATTTGAATGCCAGCCTTTATTTTATCAATCACTAAATTGACAGTCTGACAAACAAGAGAGAGGTTTGTGGGGAAAAAAACTGAAAAGACTCGGCAATTACTGGGATATGAGATGAAAGAAAGGATTGAGTCGAAGATGAAAGTCATGGTGGTGATGACATCATGGGAGAAACAGATACTTTGACATTACCACTTGGTGATATCTGGAAAAATACAATTAAAAACATTTTAAAATAACATAACAGGTTATTTCTAAAATTATTAATTACTGTATTTCAAAACAGAAATGTCACAATTATCTTTTTTCTAACTTTGAAAGATAATTTCCTTAAAAACTAAAAAACAAATCTGTCAAATTGAAACTGAAAAGTGAAATAATTATTTCAATTAAAATGTATTTGGATGAAATGAAAATCAATTGCATTGTCAGGAAATACATTTATTATCAACAAGACCAAAACAATCCACAGTAGTCTTCATTAGCAACATGGTTGACTAGGTTGTTTCCTCAGGTTCCTTAGGATAAATTATGCTTTGTTTGTATTTATTTTATAATTGGAATAACTAATGTGGTGTAAATGAAACATTAATGAATATAATAAGGGTCATCCGTGCTATTGTTTTCTCATTTATTATGTGGGTTGAAATCACACTGTGTGGCTTTGGCACTATTATCAACAGTTAAATATAAATTCAAATAAACTCTTTTCCCACATTATTTTGCTGTAGCACATGGTTAAAGCAAGTGATGTGCATCCTGAAAATGAATTAACCACATGATGATAACTGAGTTTCACACACTTGCATAAAATATACTTTCATGCAAAATAATTATGATTTTATGGAGCTTAATTAAAATTTTAAAATAATTTAAGAAGTATCTTCAAAAGGGAAATATGCTGATGAAACATTTCAAATCAGAAAAATGAACTAATCAGGGTCTATGCTATGGCACTATTAGCTGGTCCTCCCAGAATCTTCAGTAAAAGAGAATGCTTTCATTACTTTTCTATGACAAGCACACCAATGATTTGGGTCATAATCATATCATTTCCTTTGAGAAAATTTTGAAATATAAATGTTGAAAGATGATTTGGATTAATATATTTACTTCATATCTGGACATGCTGCTTTGGCTCAGTGGAGAGGGACATATGTACTCTGGAACATTTTTAAAGAACATATCCAATCAGAGACTTTTGGCTGCTTCTTAAATCTGATGAAGGCTGGGAGGGTTGTAAGGACAGAGAAAAATGATTGATTACCAAAGGAGAAAAATGTAATGGCAAGCAAAGTGGGACTTTTCACTGTTTTTTTTTTTCTTTTGGAGTGCTTCTCAGCACTACAGCAATCAAGTGCCTTTGATTGAGTCTTTGATTGAATTAAGAGTCTTTGATGGCCTGCTTAAGTCACAAGAAAGCGTAAGTCACACAAGTTTGATTCACATAGTTGTGGTGCCCTCTGACCCTGAAGAAGCCTGTATACTTGTAGGTTAGCATTTTGCTTGGGGCTCACTCATTGAAAGAGAGTTCCTGTGATTTTGCCAGATGAGACTCTGGGTAGCTGTTAAGGAGCCGCCCATCTTTGAAAATCCAGATGTTCGTGCTTCTCTCTCTGGTAATGATGTATGTATTGCCATGGACAGACAGAAGCCCTGTCTGCTGATTTGTGTTATTTGCTCTGTTTATATAGTTTCTGCTTGTAATTTCTGTTGGTATTTGCTCTGAGGTTCAGGGTGCTTTTTCCCCTGAACTAAGTGAATGATATGTGTATGTTTAATTAAAGTGACATTGTAAACCCCCTAAAATTGCTTTCCTTAGAAAAGCAGATCAAAGAATCTATATTAGCAGCCTTTCTGTGTGCTGGTGTTGTTGGTCTTATACCTCCACAGCACCTGCTAGTAGGATTGTTGTTACAAAAAGCCAGCTACAGTTGGGAAATAAGAAGCAAAGAGAAATGGCTTCTATTCTCTGTTTACAATGGCTTCTTTGTTGGGACACAGATAACATCAGCTTTACTTTGTACTTCCTGCCAGGGGGAAAGGTTTCTCTCCCTTCGTCTTCTGCAGTAGCAGGTATGGTGAATAGGAGCAGAGGGCATGGAACTGGTCAAAGCTGAAAATGGCCCTCAAATCCCTCTCATACATTGTTTCTTAAGCACAGCTGACTAATAGTAATCCTAAAATATGTATATTTCCAGCTCTGAATATAGACTCATGAATCTGAGAAATCAGGAGTTTCTAGATATTAATGGAAAATGGAAGATGATTCCTATGATGGCAGTGCTTCTCAGAATAGAACATGCATCACTACTAGGAAAAAAAAAACACCAAGAAGATGTTGCAACTGAAAAGCCTAAATGCTGATCCATGTCCTAGCTTGTCAGGAGAACTTGTCTCAGACAATACACGTGTAAGGTGAATGTAAAATATCTATTCAGCAGTCCCACAAAATGTTTCACATCTTAATTGTGTGTGTTAAGAGTCTTTTGTTTTTAAGAAATTCCTTTTTGTAGGTATAGGAAATAAAATAACTGTCCTATACCTGATATATTCTTCTCTGTACACATGAGGCACCTAAGTAGCTCAGTGGATAGAGCATTGGGCCTGGAGTAGAAAGACCTGAGTTCAAATCTGATCTCAGATATTTATTGGTTGTATGACCCTGGGCAAGTTACTTAAACTTCTGTTTGCCTTAATCCACTGGAGAAAGAAAGGGCAAACCACTCCAGTATCTTTGTCAAGAAAACCCCACATAGGGTCACAAAGAGTTGGACATGACTGAATGACCAAACAACAAACATTGACTAAATTTTCTATAAGAGAATCTTTTAGGGGAAATTCTAGACATGTCATACCTAGGCTTTAGGGAAATTTTCCTTAGGACCAACAGGGGATAGGGTGGGATAGCAAGCCAAAGAATATGAGAAAAAGCCTGAAACCCTTCTCTTGGGGGACAGGTTCCCCCAGGACCAAACCCAATCTACCTATGTTCACAGTTGGAGTCTTCCTGGAGCCACCTGTTGTAGACCAGTAAGTTTATTAAATTACTATGACAAAGCTTTCCTGTATCTGACCTGGGGAAACAACTAAGCTACAGTGGTGATTATATGTTACTAAGCAGGATTTAATGCCAATAAAAGGACTGGATTTCAAAGTGACTCAATCTCCCAATGAATTTCTGACAGACTGATCTCTTTCCAAAAATTATCTAAACACCAACAATATCCTAGGAACGTTATATGGCTAAAAATCACGGAACAGTACAATCTCTGAAAAGGACAAAATTATGGCTGCATCAAATGGAAATTAAGCAATACATGGTAAGAGTAAATAAGCTATAGGGGCATCTAGGTGATGCAGTGATTAGAGCACCAGCCTTGGAGTCAGGAGGACCGGAATTCAAATCCGGCCTCAGACACTTGACACACTAGCTGTGTGACCTTGGGCAAATCACTTAACCCCAATTGCCCTGCCTTCCTCCCTGCCCCCCAAAAAGTAAGATATAGCATATTATGAATGATGCTCCCATGCAAGAAGTAGTGTGGAGGCTATAATTCAAGAAATGTCAGGTTAGAATAGTGGCAGGTTGGTTACACTACAAGAGCAAGAGATAACAGATGCACAGTCTCAGTGCTGCAATGATACTCATGAAATTTAAAAGACCCCAAAACATTTCTCATGTGTTGTGTAGATCCTCCATTTGAGATTTACAAGAGGTCATAGCTAAGAATCAAAGAGGCAGAGAAGACATGTTTCAGGGATGACTCACACCACTGGATATCGTTCCCACATTGATGAAATGATATGCTTATTTAAGGCATGAGGTATATTCATATTTCTCCCTTCTTTTCCATTTGTACTCTAAAAATCCTAGTCAAGAACCTTAGATTTTAATTGTAGAATTAGATTCAGTCTTTCAAATGATTTTTCCTTCAATTCATTCTGAACACCAAGTTATATTTCTAAAACACAACCTTTATCATATCCATTCTCTGTTCGAAAATTTTCAATGACCATACTATTTACATGACAGATAGAATCCAAATTCTTTATCATTGTATTCTATGATCTTGAAAATATGACCTCAACCTATTTTTTCCAGTTTTACTTTCTAGTACTTTAAGGTATAGGAGGACCATGCCAGTCTAATTACTTTCCCTCAAAATCCCTTCCAATAGGCCTAGATTACTCTTTCAAGCTAAAAATGCCATTTCCACTACTTTTATCTAATGAATTCCTACTCATCCTCTGAAACTTAGTTGGAGTTGTTCCTCCTCCATTAAATTTTCCAAGTCCACAGTGCTCTCTCCTGGCTCTAATTTACAGCATCTATTACCTATACCAATTCTCTTCTCAATCTTTTATTGTCATCCATTATCTCTCATTGTTGTTTTATATTATTTCACTCTTCATATGTTAATGGCTTCTCATTCCAATCTGAGTATTAAGTCATTGACCATAGACTATGCCTAGTACCTATTTGTAATCACTTACAACAGCTACCACAGAACCTTACGTGTCATATATGTGCAGTAAACATTTGTCGATTGGTTAAACTGTTGGAAAGCTAAACAGTATCTCAAAGGGCAATAAGAATCATGGAATATTGACCCTGATATTTCAAAGCACAGAGAAGAGTCATATTATAAAAGAGTAGTTTACCATAATTCACATGAACAAATTATATCAGATAAGGTCATTTTTCCGTTTTTATGGGAAAGGTAAAAATTTATTGCTTTCAAGCATTTACTCAGTACATAAGAACAATAAGGTCCGTTGCTATTTTAATCTGGCATGTAAAAAAGTCAAACACATCAAGCAGTGGTCAAGTGGTGAAAATGAAAGAACAATGGATGTCAGTGTTAGCGTCAGATGATTTGGTTCTGATATCTAGGGAATATTAACCGAGTCACTTAAACTTTCTAAGATTGGCTTTTCTTATCTATAAAAGAAGAGAATTTGACTAAAAGGTCATTTTTTGCTCTAAATCCTATGGTCACTGGAAATGAGAACACACAAAGGGAAAATGGCATAGAAGGCAGGAAAATCTTGAAATTATGCCTCAAAAATAGGGGGAAAGGAGAATATATTTGAGGAAAATACGATATTACAATCATTTTATAACATAGTTTCTATTTCTATACATTGAAATATCAAATTGGTAGACAGAAAGGTTGTTTCCAACTCTCCACAAACATTTAACACAAAGCAAGTTATTTTTCTGGTAGTAAATTATTAATCCCATTGAGGAAAAAAAAATCTTATTCTGAAACTGATTTATACTGGGAACTGAGGAACTTCCCATGGTAACACTGATATTTATCCACATAGCTAGTTTCCTTAACAATCACAAAGGTAGGAAAAATGTTTAATCTTAAATACTTGGCTATATTTCAAAAATAGTATACTTTATGGATGTCATTTTATCTAGTTGTAACTTGACTAATCTCATATCTCAACTGGGAAATTATTATGGCATCACAGTTTGGCTTGGACATGATCCATATGGCATTACTGGATTGCATTTTAATAATCAACCTGGGTGCCATCTTCTTTGCTTTAAAAGCCATACATGACAACAATAATGATTGAAATCAGAAAATGGAGGTGGACATTATCCCCAGGATGAACTGTCATTGAGCAGGCTAACTCAGCCATGCAATACTTCACTCCAGTTAAGAACTTATAGTTAATCATTATACTTAATAAATAATAACTTAGAACACAAAACTCTTAATCGTCAATGAAATTTCTCCAAATTTTCTAAGATATTACACTGTGAGACTAGCTTCTGAATGTCTTGAAAAAGTCTTTTAACCATGTCCCAGGTTTACAAATTCAGTGTAGTACAGTAAAATAGCATTGGATCAAATGCTCAAACGATCATGATCAAAAAAAGAGCCTAGATATCATCTTTCAAGAAATTATCAAGGAGAACTGCCCTGATATTCTAGAGCCACAGGGCAAAATAGAAATTGAAAGAATCCACCGATCGCCTCCTCAAATAGATCCCAAAAAGAAAT
>JAQQSZ010019447.1:0-10363 GCA_028646595.1 Phalanger gymnotis
TGCAGCCTAGTTCTAAAGCTGGCCCACCTCTGCTGCCCCAGGGGCAAATGGCCGGGACCGCAAACTCAGTCACACAGCTTTTCCCACTAACCTTCTCTGATGTCTTTGCTCTTTGTGGGTTGAGAGGTCTGGTACATGCCACAGCTCAGTATTTCGGAATGCCAGGGCACTTTCCGCTCGTCTCCTGGTCTGGTAGGTCTGCGTCTGGTCTGTTCGTGCCGTGCGCGCCGGGCTCAGCTCCGCTCCCCTCGGCTGGGGGCTGGGTGGTCCTTTGGGACCTACCTTACCCAGAGACCATCCAGGCTGTCCTGGGGTGGGGCCCTGCTTCCCTCTGCCACTTTGTGGGTTCTGCAGCTCTAGAATTGGTTCAGAGCCATTTTTTTATAGGTTTTTGGAGGGATTTGGTGGGGAGCTCATGCCAGTTACTGCTTTCTGGTCGCCATCTTGGCTCCGCCCCCCTTTCCAATTTCTTATAGCACAATAGTATTCCATTACATTTATAAACCACTGTTCAGCCATTCCCCAATTGATGGCCATTCCCTTGATTTCCAATTCTTTGCCACCACAAAAAGAGCAGCTATAAATATTTTTGTACACTCAGGTCCCTTTCTCACTTGTGTCATCTCCTTGGGATATTGCCCTAGGAGTAGTATGGCTGGGTCAAAGGGTATTCACATTTTTATATCCCTTTGGGCACAGTTCCAAATGGCTCTCCAAAAAGGCTGGATCTGTTCAAAACTCCACCAACAATGAATTAATGTTCCAATTTTGCCACATCCTCTCCAGCATTTTTCATTTTTCTGTTTTGTCATGTTAGCCAATCTGACAGAAAATACGTGGCACCTAACAGTTGTTTTGATTTGCATTTCTCTAATCAATGGCGATTTAGAGCATTTTTTCAAATGACTATAGATATCTTTAATTTCTTCCTCTGAAAATTGCCTGTTCATATCCATTGAACATTTCTCAATTAAGGAATGACTTGTATTCCTATAAATTTGGCTCAGTTCTCTGTGTATTTTAAATATGAGGCCTTTATCAGCGATACTAGTTGTAAAGATTTTCTCCCAATTTTCTGCTCTCCTTTTAATCTTTATTTCATTGGCTTTGTTTATACAAAAACTTGTCAATTTAGCATAATCAAAATTATCCATTTTGCATTTTATAATGTTCTCTATCTCTTGTTGGGTCATGAATTCTTCCCTTTCCTATAAATCTGACAGGTAATCTGTTCCTTGCTCTCCCAAACTGCTTATAGTATCAGCCTTTATTCCTAAATCATGTACCCATTTTGACTTTCTTTTGCTATATGGTGTAAGATATGGTTCTATGCCGAGTTTCTGAAAAACTATTTTCCAATTTACCCAACAGTTTAGTGAATTCTTATCCCAGAAACTGGATTCTTTGGGTTTATCAATGAGTAGATTGCTATAGTCAGTGACTTCTGCACCATGTGTACCTAACCTATGTCAGGGATCTACCACTCTGTTTTTTAGCCAGTACCAGGTAGTTTTGAGGACTACTGCTTTATAATACATTTTGATATCTGGTATGCCTAGGCCACCTTCTCTGACATTTCTTTTCATTAATTCCATTGATATTCTGGACATTTTGTTCTTCAAGATGAATTTTGTTCTTATTTCATCCACCTCTGTAAAATAATTTTTGGTAGTTTGATTGGTATGGCACTGAATAAGTAAATTAATTTAGGTAAAATTGTCATTTTTATTATATTAGCTCGGCCTAACCACTAGCAACTGATGTTATTCCATTTAATTAGATCTGACTTTATTTCTGTGAGAATTGTTTCATGATTGTGTTCATATAGGCCCTGGGTTTGTCTTGGCATGTAGACTCCCAAATATTTTATAGTGTCTACAGTAACTTTAAATGGAATTTCTCTTTCTATCTCTTGCTATTGGGCTTCATTAGTTATATATAGGAATGCCGAGGATTTAAGTGGGTTTATTTTATATCCTGCAACTTTGCTAAAATTGTTTATTATTTCAAGTAGTTTTTTACTTGATTCTCCAGGATTTTCTAAGTAAATCATTATATCATCTGCAAAAAGTGATAATTTAGTTTTTTCTTTACCTATTCTATATCCTTCAATTTCTTTGACTTCTCTTAATGCTAAAGCTAACATTTCTAGTACCAAATTGAATAATAGGGGAGATAATGGACGTCTTTCTTTTACCCCTGATCTTATTGGGAATGCATTTAGCTTATCCCCGTTATATATAATGCTTGCTGATGGTTTTAGGTAGATGCTATTTATAATTTTAAGGAAGATTCCATTTATTCCTATACTTTCTAGTGTCTTTAATAGGAATGGCTGTTATATTTTGTCAAAAGTGTTTCTGCATCTATTGAGAAAATCATATGGTTTCTGCTAGTTTTGTTATTGATATGATCAATTATGCTGATAGTTTTCCTGATATTGAGCCAACCTTGCATTCCTGGAATAAATCCTGCACCTAGTTGTAGTGTATTATTTTCCTGAAAAGTTGCTGCAATCTTTTTGGTAACATGTTATTTAATTATTTTTTGCAGGGGTGAAGGCAGGGCAATTGGAGTTAAGTGACTTGCCCAAGGTCACACCGCTAGTATATGTGTCAAGCGTCTGAGGCCTGATTTGAACTCAGGTCCTCCTGACTCCATGGTCAGTGCTCTACTCACTGCACCACCTAGCTGCCCCTGCTTTCTTTTTTTTTAATCAAATTGACCTGAGGTTTATCAATTTTATTGTTTTTTTTCCCATAAAACCTGCTCTTAGTTTTATTTGTTAGTTTAATAGTTTTCTTGATTTCAATTTTATTTATGTCTCCTTTGGTTTTAAGTATTTCTATTTTGTTATATAATTGGGGATTTTCAATTTGTTCTTTTTCTAGCTTTCTCAGTTGCATCCCTAATTCATTTATCAACTTTTTATCTACTTTATTCATGTAAGCATTTAGAGATATAAAACATCATCTGCTATATATAAAAGCTAGATATAAAACTGCTTTGGTGCATCCCATAAGTTTTGGTGTGTTGTCTCATTATTGTAATTTCTTGAATGAAGTTATTGATTTTCTGATTTGTTCTTTGACCCACTCATTCTACGGGATTAGATTATTTTCTTTCCAATAAATCTTTAGTCTATCTTTCCATGGTCTTTTATTACAAATATTTTTTATTGCATCATGATCTGAAAAGGATGCATTGATTATTTCTCCCTTTCTGCACTGGATTGTGAGGTTTTTATGCCCTAGTATATGGTCAATTTTTGTGTGCTATGTACATCTGAGAAAATATATTCCTTTCTATCCCCATTAAATTTTCTCCAGAGTTCTATCATGTCTACCATTTCTAAAATTCTGTTCACCTCTAACTTCTTTCTCATGTATTTTTTTTAGATTTATCAAGTTCAGAAAGAAGGAGATTGAAGTCCCCCACTAATATAGTTTTCTTGTCTGTTTCTTCCTGTAGCTCCCTTAACTCCTGCTCTAAGAATCTGGGTGCTATATCACATGGTGCATATATGTCAAATAAACATATCACTTCCTTGTCTCTGCTGCCTTTTAGCAGGATAGGGTTTCCTTCCTTATCTTTTTCTAAATGAGATTTAAGTTTGTTTTTGCTTTATCTGAGATTAGGATTGCTACCCTTGCTTTTTTGACTTCAGCTGAAGCATAATATATTCTACTCCAGCCTTTTACTATTACCCTTTGTGTATCACCCTTTTTCAAATGTTTGTCTTGTAAACAACATATTTTAGGATTATGGTTTTTAATCCATTCTGCTATCCACCTCCATTTTATGGAAGAGTTCAGCCTTTTGACTTTCACAGTTATGATTACTATCTATATCTTTTTCTCCACCCTACTTCCCCCGCCCCATGTTTATGCATTTATTTCTCCCTTCTCCCTTCTGCTCCTCAAAAGACTATTGCTTTTGTCTACCACCTCCCTTAATTTTCCCTCTCTATTAACCTCCTTCCCTTATGTTACTCTTTTTCCCTTTACTACCTATTCCCTCCCTTCTAACCACCCCACTTTCTTTCCCCTTTCCCCTTCTACTGCCTGTAGGACAGGTTTGATTTCAATACTTATCAGAGTATGTTGTTCTCTCTTTGAACCAAATCTAATGAGAGTAAAGCTCAAGCACTGCTCTTCTCCCTCCCTTCTTTTCTTCTACTATGTTTTTGTGCCTCTTCATGTGATGTAATTTATCCTTTTTTATCTCCTATTTGCCTCTTTTCCCAGAACAATCTTTTTTCACCCCAATTATGTTTTTTTTTTATCATCACACCAGTTAATTTATACTGACACCCTCTGCCTATGGATATCTCTTTTTATTGTCGTAATAACTGTACCATTCTCAAGATTCACAAACACACAAACAGATAATATATAGACACACACACAGACACATGTACATGTGTCTGTGTGTGTGTTTATGTGTGTGTATACATATATGTGTATATGTATATATATACATATGTATATAACATATATAAAACAGCATGATAAGGATGTAAACAATTTGCCTTACTGAATAGCAAGATTTTTTTCTCCCTGTGTACCTTTTTACGTATCTCTTGAGTTTTGTATCTGAAGATAAAATTTTCCATTGAGCTCTGGCCTTTTCATTGGGAAGGTCTGGAATTCCCTTGACCCTGTTGGCTCTCCTGGGCCAGAAATCTGCCACTGAGTCTCCGAGTGACTTCCACCTCTCTCAAATCTGCCCAGATTCACATTTTAGAGGTATCAGACAGAATTTGTAAGAGAGCTCTGGTAAGTCCCTATTTTCATTCTGCCATCTTGGCTCTGCCTCCCCCTGCCTTTTCTCTACCATCTTGGATCCATGTTGGAAACCAGTAATTTAAAGTTGGAAGCGAAGTTGTGTTTTAGATAACAATAGGTTTAGGTAAAGGAGCAGCTCTATAAGATAGAGGCCCTTTGGTTCACCACTGGGGGAATAGTAGAATAGCACCCATCTCCCTACCTTTCAATTATTTGAGCATATACCCATTGGGGTCATTCCACAGACTTCTATGTTTCCCCCCACTTTTAAGCACCAGAACATAAGCCTACTTCTCTGTTACCAAGAATGATGATTATTGGAGTGTGAGTGCCAGATGCATGTGTGTGTGCCATGATGGAATGACGTTGAATACTCACAAGACTACTAAAAAATATGGTAATCATGGCCAGTCATGTAATCATATCTGATTAATTCTAGGTAAAATTTGGCTTTAAAATGATTTGGAAAACCCAAGACTAAATAATATTTTTTAAATGCCATTCAAAATACTTAAAATATGCATACAATTCCTGATATCAATCTCCCAAGTCACATAGAAAATATAATTACAAAACACACTTCAGAGCAATAAATACTTAAAGTGATTTTCAATGGCTATGATTGGTTCCTACTATTACAAATGACATTACCACCTAAGATAATTTATAAATTTAGTAAACTACATACAAACTCTATATTAAATGACTATGTTATGGAGTATAAGACAAATTAATAACAAAATTCAGCTGTAGGAACAAAGGTCTAGAATACCAAGTGAAATATTGTGAAAAAGAAAATGTAATAGTACTTTCGGACCTCAAATTATGCTACAAAGCAGTAACAATCAAAACTACTAGGCAGTTTAAAATATAAAAGTAGATCGGTGTAATATTATGGGTAAGAATAAAAAGTGAACTTAATAAACCCATGTTTTTATTAATAAGGAAAATATATATAAACAACATAGAGAATGAATATCTATTTCTTAAGAATTGCCACAAAAACTGAAATTTGATTTGATTCACCTACTCTCCCAAAAAATGTTTACAGCAGCATCATATATCATATACTAAAATAAACCTTCAATAAGAGAGGAAAAGCTATCAAAGATAATGTCATTTATAGGTGGTACAGTTGATTGAGTGCCAGGCCTACAGTAAAGAAGACTTATCTTCCTGAGTTAAAACTGGCCTCAGATACTTACTACCTCTGGGACACTAAACAAGTCACTTCACTATGTTTCTGTCAATTCTTCATCTATAAAATGAGCTGGAGAAGAAATGGCAAACCACTTCATTGTTTTTGTCAAGAAAACCCCCAATGCAGTCATGTAAAACCAGACATGACTGAAAAATGACTGAAACAACAATTACCTTTGTCAATTATGCCTCAATAGAAAAATCTGTAGCAAGAGACATGGAAGATTACAAAAAGAAATTATTCCATAAAATTAAGAAAAAAAAAGCCTTCAAAAGCAATGTGGATGGAATAATAACAGTAGCTGTTTATTGAAGTAATAAATCTTTAGCAAATGCTGATAAATAAACCAAATAGGAAATCAAGTGAATTATAAATTTTAAAGATTGTAAAGAATTACAAACAAAAGGTTGATCCAAATAACTAATAATAAATACAAAATAAAATATTTCTAAAGATTCAACTCAATCATGATATTTGCAAAAATTTCTCAAAAAGATAGAAATAGTGCATTTTATAGTGTATTATCATAAGGAATGCAACGTGTTAATATGCCATTTGTGGAACTGTGGATGTTATCAAGTACTATAGGGAAAAATGTTTGTTATACCATAAAAATCACAAATTGAATGTCCAAATATTTTGCCCCATGCTCATGTAATCCAAGAAAGTCAAAGAGAAAAAGAATCATCTCATGTATTACAATATGCTCATAATAGAAATTTTATTATTGTTAGAAAAGTAGAAATAAGATGATTGACCCTTTATTACAAAATTACGAAATAAATTATCATCACATGAATGTGATATCATACAATTAGTTTATAACATAACAATATTAATAATAGAGAAACAGGGGAAGATTCAAATGAAATGATAAAAATGAATTAAACTGAAATATGAAAAAATATAAAATTAAAACCATATGCAGCTAAAAATGCCATGTATTTATAATGACCAATCTTGGATTTTGAGAAAAGTTGTGAAAATATATCTCTCTCCCTTTATTGCAGAGGTTGGGTTACTGTTTTTTATGGATTATTCAATATACCATCACATATGTTGATGGATTGATTGTCTTGGCCAAACTACTTTTTCTCATCTTTATCTTATCTATTCATGTTTTCCTCATTGTTGCAAGTAAAGGTTCCTTAGGTTGATTACAAGGGAGAGATAAAATTGGAAAGGAGTCTGGTGTTTAATTAAGGCAGCAATAAAAATGTCTATAAAGGAAAATTTTGCAGTCAAAAATAACCTTTTGTAGTGTTTTTCTTAGTTTTTCCTTTGTTTCTTGGTGTCACTGACCATGCCATATCATCTTAGGTAGTATAGTTCATAATCTAGTCTCAAGCTATTCTCAGGGCATGCTATATTTTCCATTTCTATTTTAAGGTGGAAAGTAACATAAAAATGGATCTTTGGTGGAATCATTATGGCTGCCAGAAAGCAGTGACTTGCTAAGCTCCCCATCCCCACCCCTCTGGGTCCCTCAAAACACCTATAAAAATGGTTCTGGACAAATTTCCAGAGCTGCAGAACCCATGAAATGGCAAACGGAAGCAGGACTCCAGTCCAGGAAAGCATGGATGGTCCCTGGGAAGGGTCTATTGCATGGAGCTGGGAGTGGAGTGGAGCAGAGCCCAGCATGGGCAGCACAGACTAACCTGACCAGGAGCAGGGAAGAGCGGGCCCTAGCACCCTGAATCAGTGAGCTGCAGCAGTTACCAGACTTCTCAAACAACAAACACCAAAGACAATAGAGAAGGTTAGTGGGAAAAGCTGCTGGGACAGAGCAAAAAGAGTTTTCAGTTGGCCACCACCCTGGGGGTAGTAGAGGTTGTGCAGCTCTGAGGGTGCTTCCAGTGCTACAGCTGCAGTTGCTATGGGCTCAAGGCCCACCAGGTGGGAAGAATTAAGAGGCGAATTAGAGGGGAAGTGCAAAACCTGCTTTGCCCTTCCTGAATCAGGACCACAATCCTGGTTGGTGGTTCTTGTGGGAGAAGGAGAACTGGTGTGGCAGAACTCACCATGTAGAAGTAGCTCTGAAAATAGCAGCACAGGCCCTCAAGCTTGGGACAAAGTAGACTCTACTCTACAAGGAGTCATACCCTGACAAAAAACTGAAGGGCCAAATAGTTAGCTAGGAACATGAACAGGCAGTGAAAATGGTCTCAGATTCAGACTCAGACTTTGGAATCTTTTTTTGGTGACAAAGAAGACCAAACATACAGCCAGAAGAAGTCAACAAAGTGAAAAAGCCTACATCAAAAGCCTCCAAGAAAAATATGAATTAGTTTCATGCCATGGAAGAACTCAAAAAGGAGTTGGAAAAGCAAGTTAGAGAAGTAGGGGGAAAATTGGGAACAGAAATGAGAGTGATGCATGAAAAACATGAAAAACAAGTTAATGACTTGCTAAAGGAGATGCCCCCCCCCAAAAAAAATACTGAGGAAAATAACACCTTAAAAATAGACTGACCCAAACGGCAAAGAGCTGCAAAAAACTAAGGAGGAGAAGAATGCCTTCAAAGGCAGAATCAACCAAATGGAAAAGGAGGTCCAAAAGACCACTGAAGAAAATACCACCTTAAAAATCAGATTGGAGCAAGTGGAAGCTAGTTTATGAGAAATCAAGATATTATAAAACAGAAAAAAGGAATGAAAAAAATGGAAGACAATGTGAAATATCTCATTGGAAAAAACACTGACATGGAAAATGCATCCAGGAGAGATAATATAAAAATTATTGGACTACCTGAAAGCCATGATCAAAAAAAGACCCTAGATATCATCTTTCAAGAAATTATCAAGGATAACTGCAGTTATATTCTAGAGCCAGAGGGTAAAATAGAAATTGAAAGAATGTACCAATAGCCTCTTGAAAAAGATCCCAAAAAGAAAACTCCTAGGAATATTGTTGCCAAATTCCAGAGCTCCCAGATCAAGGAGAAAATACTACAAGCAGCCAGAAAGAAACAATTTGAATATTGTGGAAACACAATCATAATAACACAAGATATATAACATAATAACACAAGCTCCTACCTTAAGGTATCAAAGGGCTTGAAATACAATATTCCTGAGGTCAATGAAGATAGGATTAAAGCCAAGAATCACCTACCTAGCAAAACTGAATATCATGCTCCAAGGCAAAATATGGATTTTCAATAAAATAGAGGACTTTCAAGCTTTCTCAGTGAAAAGACCAGAGCTGAATAGAAAATTTGACTCTCAAACATCAGAATCAAGAAAAGCATGAAAAGGTAAACAAGAAAGAGAAATCATAAGGGACTTACTAAAGTTGAACTGTTTTGTTTATATCCCCACATGGAAAGATGATGTGTGTAATCGATGAGACCTCAGTATTAGGGTAGCTGAAGGGAAGATACATATATATATATACACATATACACACACACACACACACACACACACACACACACACATATATATATATATGTATATATATATATATATATGGAGAGAGAGAGAGAGAGAGAAAGAGAGGGTACAGGGTGAGTTGAATATGACAGGATGATATGTAAAAATAAAATCAAATTAAGGGTTGAGAGAGGAATATATTGAAAGAGGGAGAAAGGGAGAGATAGAATGGGGTAAATTATCTTACATACAAGTGAGATGAAAAAGCAGTTTGTTGGAAGGGAAGAAGGGCCGGTGAGGGGGAATGAGTGAATCTTATCTGCTCTCATCAGTTTTGACTTGAGTAGGGAATAACATATACACTCTATTGGGTATCTTACCCCACAGGAAAGAAGGAGGAAGGAGATAAAAAAGGTGAGGGGCGATGGAAGGGAGGGCTGATAAGGGGAGAAGGTAATCAAAAGCAAACACTTTTGAAAAGGGACAGGGTCAAGGGAGAAAATTGAATAAAGGGGGACAGGATAGGATGGAACAAAATATAGTTAGTCTTTCACAACATGAATATTGTCGAAGGGTTTTACATAATGATTCGTGTGTGGCCTATGTTGAATTGCTTGCCTTCTCATGGAGAGTGGGTGGGAGGGAAGAAGGGAGAGAATTTGGAACTCAAAGTTTTAAAAGCAGATGTTCAAAAAAAAAGGTGTTTTTTCCATGCAATTGGGAAATAAGACCCACAGGCAATGGGGAATAGAAATGTATCTTGCCCTACAAGAAAATAAGGGAAAAGGAGATGGGGGGAGTGGGGTACAGAAGGGAGGGCTAACTTGACAATGGGGTGATCAGAATTTATGCCTTCTTGGAGTGAGGGAGGGTAGAAATGGGGAGAAAATTCGTAATTTAAAATCTTTTTTTTTCCTTCAATTTTTTTTATTAACATCTTTAGTTTTCAGCATTAATTTTCATATGCGTTTGAATTACAGATTTTTCTCCCCATTTCC
>JAQQSZ010019448.1:0-10363 GCA_028646595.1 Phalanger gymnotis
CACAGGAAAGAAGGAGGAAGAAGATAAAAAAAGGGGGAATGATAGAAAGGAGGGCAGATAGGGGGGAGGAGGCAATCAGAAACAATCACTTTCAAAAAGGGACAGGGTCAAGGGAGAAAATTCAATAAAAGGGGATAGGTTAGGAAAGAGCAAGACATAGCTAATCTTTCGCAACATGAGTATTGTGGAAGGGTATTGCATAATGACATGCATGTGGTCCATGT
Source organism: Phalanger gymnotis (assembly GCA_028646595.1). Classification (NCBI taxonomy): domain Eukaryota; kingdom Metazoa; phylum Chordata; class Mammalia; order Diprotodontia; family Phalangeridae; genus Phalanger; species Phalanger gymnotis. The sequence continues at coordinate 225 of JAQQSZ010019448.1, forward strand.
TGAATTGCTTGACTTCTTAGGGAGGGTGGGCAGGGAGGGAACAGGGGAGAGAATTTGGAACTCAAAATTTTAAAAACAGACATTCAAAAACAAAAAAAAAGTTTTTGCATGCAACTAGGAAATAAGATACGCAGGCAATGGGGCATAGAAATTTATCTTGCCCTATAAGAAAGGAAGGGAAAAGGGGATGGGAGGGGAGTGGGGTGACAGAAGGGAGGGCTGACTGGGGAACAGAGCAACTAAAATATTCACCATCTTGGAGTGGGGAGAAAATTCGTAATTTAAACTCTTGTGAAAATCAATGCTGAAAACTCAATATGTTAAATAAATTAAAGAAAAGAAAAGAAAAAAAGAAAAAAACTAATTATATTAGAAGTTGTTGGTGTGCATCTGATGAAATCTCCTCCCATACAAACATAGACTCAGAGATATATCATTTTTTAAATTCACCCCACTATATTTCTTGTGTTCACATATATCTTACAATTTTTTAAACACTTTTCAGGGCTTGTCATCTACCTTCGGTGTTCACACGATTCGCCCAAATCTCACCTGTGGCTCAAAAAAACTGTATCATGCCTAACAACCACACCCTGATAAAACTGTCTCAACAAATGGGCTAAACTAGGCTGAGGGTAACCAACAGACCTCAAACCTGTTGGTTAGTTAGGAGGATGCCTACCTCCAGCATGTGAAGACTTTTTTTGACACAATGGATGGAGGAGAACAATTTGTTCTAATGTCCATGAAGCCAGTTGAAACAAGGGCTATTCAGCACTTAGAATTTGGTCAGGCATCAAAGAGGCAAAGGTCATTCATTGCATCCTAGGCCATTATTAGTCATCTTGACTTTTGTCTTGCCACTGGACTTCAATGACATAGGAAGAAAGAGTGAGGCTGAGGATGTTGCGCAACTTTGCCTCACTTAAATACAAATCACAGGCAAGTCAAGACATCACCCTGTGATGCCATTGGTCATCTTAGAAAATGAAGGACAAACAATAACAACAACAATTTTTTTGATGTGTTCTTTCAATAGATGTCTGGACCTCCAGTCTTCCATTGGGAAATGATTCAATCTCCATCCCTAGGATTATAGATGTGATATTTCTGCCACTTTGGCACTGGCAGAAGACTTTTGGTGTGCACTAAATAAAAAGTGAAAATCAAAATGAGGTATAGAAATAAGAAGAATTTTAATAAATACTTCACTGTTTTGTTTTATTACAAAAGCAACTTTCACCTTCAGTTGAAGAAAAACTAAATAAAGAGCAATCAGTCACATGCTTCACAATGCCCATCTGTGTCTGGTTTAAGATATTTATTAAAAAATGAAAATAACTGAATTTCTCTAGTTGAATTTCTTGCACATTAATTTAACAAAATGGGGAGTTGCTTTGATATCTCCCTTGCACAAGGGTACCACTGAATTCTCAGTGTCTATGTCAGTAGACCGAAATTTATATCAGGTTTTATCTAAGAAAAAAGTAGTAGAAACAAGGAATTGCTCAGTAAGTAGTTATAGGGTAGATATTATGATGTAATGATGATCAGGGGAGAGCAAACAATAGAATTTAAAAAAATTTAATCAACTTTGTCTTGAGAAAGCATATCAAAAATAAGCAGAAAATCAAAAATAAATCTCAAAAAAGAGATTTGAACTAGGTTTACAGACTTTGTCTAGAGTTTATGCACTTTTAATTATTACTTTTAGTATCTCAGGAGCACTCTTTCATTACCATAAACATATCAAAACATTCTAAAGATGATTTAATCCCTTTTCCTACTATTTTCTATTGGGAATAGCAAATTAAACCAATGAATAAGAGTACAAATTGGGTCCTCCTAGAGATAACATTCATCCTGTTGTATACAAGACTAAACATATTAGTTACAGTGATGAAGCATTTTTCCTTAGTGCCAGGGGATTTCTGTTTCTTCCCAACCAAGTTATAGATTATGAATGTGTACTTTTTCATAAATGTCTTTTCCTGGGTTTATTCCATCAGATGTTTAACAATCTGTTTATCCTCCATTTGTTTATTTGCAATGTGACAATGCTGGTTTTCTCTATGACTTCTATTTCAAAACAAACAAATTGAGACATATTTAGCCCCCTAGAGGAATCATTGTATGCCTTCAAAATATAGTAACAAATTCAATTCATGTATTCTCCAATTTGTTGCTCCTTTCCTTTAGGTTGTCATATTGGAAAAGTTAACCTAGTTTTAGCTTATATTGTTAAGTTTTAAAAATAAGTTCATCTGCAAATGTTTGGGATTTTTCAAATGCTAATCTAACTGGGGAAAGTATTAAATTACTAAAACCTAATTTCATTCAGTAGAAATTTATTAAGAAGCTACTCTGTGAAATAGTGTTTGAAAGAGATTGAAGTTACAAAATCAAATGAGGTATTCAAGTAGTATGACTGTAACAAATATAGAAATAATTATAGTATGAATTATAATGTGATTAATTCATTGGAGAAAGCCAATTATTCATAGGAAATATTTGAGAAGGAAAAGGTTATTTGTAGGTAGCTTAAGGTAGAAGAGTTGGAGGGTAGGAAATTCTTTAGGGAGGCAATATAGTGTAGTGTAAATTGAAGCACTCTATTCAGATGCTCTTGGTTGAAAGCCTGATTCTGCTATTTATTTCTTTTGTTATTATTGATAAAACCCCAATATCCCATTATGGAGTGTTAAGAGAGCACTAACACCTCTGATGTGATTGCTCACTGAGGCCTTTTCAGGAATGCTTATCTAGCTTTTACATCCACTTGGTCACCCAAGTCTCACCTATGGCTCCAAGAAGCAATAGTATGTGCAGTGGCCACACTCTAGCAAACCATCTCAGCAGACAGGCTAACCCAGGTTAAGCATAACCAACAGGACTCAAACCTGTTGGTAAGTTAGGAGTATGTCTATCCCAGGCATGTGAGGACTTCCCCACAGGTGGAGTGGGCAGATAAAATCTATTTGTTCCAACAGCCAGGCCATGAAGGTGGTGGAAGCACGCATTGTAGAGTGCTTAGAGCTTGATCAGACATCAAAGATGCCAAGGTCATCCAGTGCATCACTGGCCTTTAACAGTCATCTTGACTTTTGTCTTACCACTGGACTTTGATGCCTCTGGAAGAGAGAAGCTAATGACTTTGTGCAACTCCACCTCACTCAAATCCAATTCCTGCAGCAGTCAAGACATCATTCTGTGATGGCATTGGTCCTCTTTCAAAAGGAAGGACAAACACTAACATTGATAAATCACTTAAACTCTTGGGTTCGCAATTTGCCTAACTGTAAGATGAGATAACCTCTAAATTCCCTTCCAACTCTAAGGTCCTATTATCATATATGTTATGGCTTACATATAGCTTTTCTCACAACAATATCTGTTAAAGAGTAAAACAATTGCTATATTTTTAGAGATGAGTAAGGGGGTGAGCAGAAAGAGAAAAAAACCAATATGTTCATCAAGAAAAATTAATTCCACACATATTTCTTTTCCTTTTTTGATAGTTTCTTGACTGATACATGAGGTGAATGTCATAGAAAGTCAGTGCTCTTCGGTGGAAAGAGTGTTGGACATAAAATTGAGAGAAAATTTATCTCATTGAATTTCTGTGTGGCCAGGGGCAAGTCATTTAATGTTTCTGCAAAATGGGAGAAATAATATCATTTGACTTACCTCATTTTTTTGTGAAAATTGTGATAATATATGTAAAAATCTTTGCAAACTATCCAGAGGTATATAAATTTCAGCAATTATTGCCTATGTTTTGGAAAAATCCTTATGTCCTGTGAAAACAGGGAAGGAAAGTAGATTAGGTAGAAGTACAATGAAGTAAATTCATAATTCATTAAATGACTGGACCTAAAGTATATTTGGGTCAGTTTAGAGTAAGGCCCCAGGAATGTTTCCCTGGCTTTGTTCTGTTATTAATGCTTGCCAAATTGGCAAGTATTGTGCCATTTGAAGAAATAACAGGCAATTTTGACAGCATGGAGAGATATGTTCTTCAGTTGTATTAATAGAATCTCATAAGCAATAGGGAATATTGAAGGTTAATTAACTGATCTCTATGAATGCTATTATTTCCCTCCAAAAATTATCTTGCATGCATTTTGTTCATATTTTAGGCTTATTTTCTATATATTTTGTAGAAAAATTAGGGATGTCTTTCTATTATCTCCCTCTGATATGCTTCCTCTAATGATTTTCATTTAATATCAATGATTTGGCCAGGCTTAACAGCTTCTAGAAAGAGGTATTTACTAACGTGTTATAGTAGGAAAAGTTGGCACGATACCCCGACTTAGTCTTCCACCAGTACGTATAAAGAGAAGGCATTTGCCAATTGGGTGTCTTGTTTGCTAGACTTCACAAGTTATTCCTTTAGGTAAGTTGTAGCTTTTCTACCAGGTTACAGTGGAACATTGGATCTCTCTTTTTTTTCTCAGTTGATTTAATCTGTCATTGGCTCTTTACTCATACATTTCTATCAGTCCTTACTATCCTTGTGAAACTTCCAAGGTAATGATGAAAAAGTTCATATCCTCTAGTTTTCCCTATACTAAGGTTGATGGGTGGTTAAGGAAGGAACAGCAAGGAGAACGAGACCAATGAGAGAATGAGGCCGAAGCCTCTGCTCATTTCCTTGATTCCACTCATGCCTACTTAGGGGCATGACTGAAAAACTCCAACATAAAATATGAGATGTTTAAATCCCTGGCTTCTAAACTGGTTTTCTAATTTACAGATGATTCATTTCAAGAGAAGTCAAAAAGAGGGAAGGAAAAGGAAGGGGGAAAAAAGGGATTACTTACTGTTACTATGTGCCAAGCAATTTACATTTTTTTAATTTAATCCTGACAACAGTCCTGCAAGATGTGTGCTATTATTATTCCTATTTTACATCTGAGGAAACTGAGTCTAAAAGAGTTTAACTTTCCAACAGTCATACATTTAGTAAGCAAATGAGGACAAATTTGAACTCAAATCTTGACTCCAGGCTCAGGTCACCATCAACTATCACCTAGCTGCTTCTACATGATCAAATTTTAATCATGCCCAACATGATCAAATGTCTTCGATCAGAAAATATTTTGTTTGACATCATTCCACCTTATCCAATGCCTTTCAAAGACCACTACATTGACCATGGACTTCATAGATTCCTCTAAAGCCTATGATCTATTGATTACTATTTAAGCCTTGCTCACATCTAGTTCATTCCACTGATTGATTGATTTTTGTAACCTGATAAAGATAATGGGGCTTAGAATTTTGTCACTTACTGTAATTGGAGAGGGATGATTCGATTAATTAAATCAATCAGTCCCCACCTTTATAATAATGAGTTCACTTATTCAGATGCTAAATTCACTGTAACCTTAGACACCTGGAATAGAGCAATAATTTGGAAGTAAAGAAGCAAATTAGATGAAATAAATTGGAGGAATATGAAGTCTCACAGACAGAGGTATACTGAAACTAGATAAAGAGAGAAGAGAAAAAAATCTACCAATGGTAGATATGAAACTAGAAAAGAAAATAGTCTCAGTACATTTATCATAGAGGCAAAAGGTATGCAAGGGATATTGCTTATATCCCAACACATAATTTGTAAAATTTGTCATGCCATCAAAATGCTAATAACATGTTTAGTAGCATTGTTGCATGTAAAGACCATGGGCTGGTTATGGCATCATCACCTTGGGAAGCATTCTCATTGACCCTTCTGTACATATTGTATACCTTTGATCACTAGTATACAGTACATTTGAGAAATGATTCCATTAATATTGTTAAACAACAACAAAAATATTTTAATGCTCAAAAGAAAAAAAAATCTTTGATTTTCATTAAAAATCAACGATGCCGAAACTATTTCTCCAACATGCCAAATAAATCTAGCAATTACTACTCTCAAACTAAAGAAAATTCAGTAAATCATCTAATTTTGCTAGAAATAGATTATATGTTTTTCCTTAAACCTTTATAGAAGGGGCAGAGTCAAGATAGCAGAGTAAGTCAGGAATTCACCTGAATTATCACAAATCCATCATCAAAAAAGTATAAAATTATGCCTCAAAATGAATTTTGGAGTACTGGAACCAACAAAATGACAAGGTAAAACAGCCCAGGACAACTTATAAGGGCAGCAGGAAAAGTCTGTCTTGATGGAGGTAAAAGGGGTGTACAGCAAAGCAAAAGCAACCTAGCAGTGAGGTCTCAAGTTCTGGGACAGACCAGCAGTGTGTTCCTGAGCCCTTGGGCCAGGCCAAGAGTAAGGCCTTGCAACCCTAATGCACTTTGAATAGGGCCCCCTCCACACCAGCAGCAGAGTCTAATTTTACCTTAAAGTTAAAAGTCATGAAATAGTTTGGAACATGAGAAAAGAAAAAGCCCTGGCCATAGAAAGTTATTATAGTGAGAGGGAAGATCAAAACACAAACTGTGAAGAGGAGAACAATTGTCAAAATACCTGCATGTAAAGCCTTAAAGAGAAATATCAATTGTTCACAACCCCAAAAATTCTTCCTGGAAGAGGTCAAAAAGGATTATAAAATAAGAGAGGTAGAAGAAAAATTAGAAAAAGAAACAAAAGTGCTGCCAGAGAATCATGAAAAATCAACAACTTGGTAGAAGAAGCATAAAAAATGGGAAAAAAATTACAAAAATTCACTGAAGAAAACAATTTCTTAGAAGGTAGAACTGGTAAAATGGAAAAGGTATAAAGACTCACTGAAGAAAATAATTCTTTAAAGATTAAAATTAGGTAAATGGAAGCTAATGACTCCATGAAAAATCAAAGAACCATAAAACAAAACTAAAAGAATGAAAAGAAATAGAAGAGAATGTGAAATATCTCATTGGAAAATCTGACCTCGAAAATAGATAAAGGAGAGATAATTTCAGAATTATTGCATTCCCCACAAATGGAGAGAGAGAGAGAGAGAGAGAGAGAGAGAGAGAGAGAGAGAGAGAGAGAGCCTAGAACTCCCATTTCAAGAAATTATCAAATAAAATTGCCGTGATATCATACAACTAAAGAGTAAAATAGAAACTGAAAGAATCCACTGATCACCTCCTGAAAGAGATAACAAAATGAAAACTCCCAGGAATATTATAGCCAGATCCCAGAGCTCCCAGTTCAAGGAGAAAATACCACAAGAAGCCAGAAAGAAATAATTTAAGTATTGTGGAACTGCAGCCAGGATTCCACAGGATCAAATTAAAGAAGGCGGTACAAAAAAGAAAACTTCCCATTATTATCTGTCCAAAACTGTTTTGGACTGCCTTGGTGGGTAACAAGTAGTATCCACTCACTGGAAGTCTTCAGGTAAAGGCTAGACAACCTTTTGCTGGATGCTATCAGGGGACTTCTTCAGTTACAATTCAGACTAGTTAACTTGAGGCCCTTACAATAAAGAGTTTCTTTCAATATAAATTGCATGGTATTTAGGAAATAGGAAATAGTTTATATTCATTTTAATCTCAACAGATAGAACAATTGTCTGTATGATTTTATCTGTCTCATAGGATTTTAAGGAAAATTAACTTCTCATGTATTTTCAGCTTTGAAAAGAAAAAGGTAGAACAATGAACTCTTGTTTAATCATGAAATAGAGAATCATTTATTCTGTTCTTTTCAGTAAAAAAAAAATCATTATGATAGGGAAAGAAATTCTCTGGTGATTATAAACTAGAAAGCTGTCCATTAAGGTGTTGTCCATTAGGGGAAACTTGCCAGAATAAAAGTTCTAAACAATGAACTCTTCTTTGCATTCATTTGTTCTATTGGTATTCTGCTTCCCTTGTTTATACCATATAAAGTTTAGCTTTAAACTTTCAAGTTTTTCATTTCTGAAATTTCACTCCGATTTCCGATATATGGCATAAAATAAGGATGAAAAAGACGTACACATACATGTGCAGTTGCATAAGGGGCAGGGGAAAAAACGGAAAAAAGACAGAGTTCCTTTTAAAGTATGCTAACACTCCAGAGTAAATGGATATAGAAACTCTTCAGTGGATTAGTTATGTTAAGTTCCTTTTATTAATGTTTTGAAAGGAGATGTGAGACATCACTGTGATTGCATGTGTTTCTCATAGTGGGGGCAGAAGGGAGAGGGACAAAGTTGCCATGGAGAGATTATCCTAGAAGATATAAGAAGATAACATCAGTTGGGTACATCGGGGAAATATTGTAGAGTCATGGACACTGTGTTGAGGAGTTTAGGCAAAATCCTGTACGAAACAAGAAATCTCAAAATGTTTGCAAAGTGTTTATGTATATGTTGGTCCTGTCATTTACACTCTGCTGTGACAAGGATATCCCTGTGTCCTTCCATGGCACCCATAGCATTTTACATTGGAATTTGTGAGTTTAGTAAGTGCCTTGAATCAATGACAGGGTGAGAGGAAATCAGATTAGAACTGAATAAAGCCCATGCAAGACAAGAATTTGGGTTCTGAAAATGTGTGTTATCTATTTCCTAGATTATGGGAGCAAAATGGAATCTTCAATGAATAGGAAAAATATAATAACTTGATCAGCACATATTGTTCACCAATATTTTGACTGGATTACCTCACAATTACCTCACTGCTTAAATAACATGATGCTAAGTATTTTTTTATTTCAAGACAAAATTTATAATTTATAGAATATAAGAGCAGCATCTAGAGCTTGATTTTGCCTTCACTTGGATTAAGAACACAATGAAATATAAACTTTTAAGTTAACTTATTTATTTTTAGATTTCAAAATTCACTTCCATAAGATTTTGACTTCCAAATTTTCTCCCCATCTCTCCCTTCCCCTCACTCCAAGATGGAATGTAAATTGATATAGGCTTAACATGTACAATCATATTAAATTTTTTTCACATTAGTCATGTTATACAGAAGAATTACAATCAATGGGAGAAACCACAAGAAAGAAATGAGAGAGAGAGAGAGAGACAGACAGAGAGAGAGAGAGAGAGAGAGAGAGAGAGAGAGAGAGAGAGAGAGAGAGGAAATAATATGCTTCCATATGCATTCAGATTTTGTAGTTCTTTTTCTGGATGTGGACAGAATTTTTCATCATGATTCTTTTGGAGTTGTCTTATATCCTTGAATTGCTAAGAAGAGATAAGTCTATCAAAGTTAGGCATCATATGTAGCTATTGCAGCATACAATGTTCTCCTGGTTCTGTTCATTTCACTCAGCATCAGTTCATGTAAGTCTTTCCAGGTATTTCTAAAGTCCACCTGCTCATCATTTCCTATAGCACAATAGTATTCCATTACACTCATATACCACAACTTGTTCAGCCATTCCCCAACTAATGAACAACCCCTCAATAACCAATTCTTGGCCATCCCCAAAAAATAAGTTGCTTTGAATGTTTTTGTACTTGTGGGTCCTTTTCCAGTTTGTATGATTTCTTTGGGGTACAGATCTAGTAGTGGTATTGCTGGGTCAAAGGGTACATACAGTTTTATAGTCCTTTCTGCATAGTTCCAAATTACTCTCCAGAATGTTGGATCTGTTCAAAACTCTACAAACAATGCATTAGTGTTCCAATTTTCCCACATTTCCAGCATTTATCATTTTCCTGTTTTGTTATGTTTGCCAGTCTGACAGGTGTGATGTGGTACTTCAGAGTTGTTTTGATTTGTATTTCTCTAATCACTAGTGATTTGGAACATTTTTCATATTATAAATGGCATTAAATTCTTCATCTGAAAATTATCTGTTCATATCCTTTGATAATTTATCAATTGGGGAATGACTTGTATTATAAATTTAACTCAATTCTGTATGTATTTGAGAAATGTGGACTTTATCAGAGATGCCATTTATAAAAATTCTTTACCAGCTTTCTGATTCCTTCCCAATCTTGATTGCATTGGATTTGTTTATGTAAAAACTTTTCAGTCAAAATGGTGGCTGGGAAGCAGTGACTGGCGTGAGCTCCCCACCAAGTCCCTCCAAAAACCTATAAAACAATGGCTCTGAACCAATTCTAGAGCTGCAGAACCCACAAAGTGGCAGAGGGAAGTAGGGCCCTAGCCCAGGACAGCCTGGATGGTCTCTGGGTAAGGTCTGTCCCACACAGACCTCCCAGCCCCCAGCCGAGGGGAAC
>JAQQSZ010019449.1:0-10363 GCA_028646595.1 Phalanger gymnotis
TTTTCCAAATGCTTTTTGAGCTCTTCCATGGCCTGAGACTAGTTCATGTCTTTTTTGGAGACTTTTGATGTAGGTTCTTTGACTCTCTTGGCTTCTTCTGGCTGTATGTTTTGGTCACCAAAGAAAGATTCCAAAGTCTGAATCTGAATCTAAGTCCATTTTCGCTTCCTGGCCATGTTCCCAGCCAACTTACTTGACCTTTTCTTTTTCATAGGGGTATGACTGCTTGTAGAGTAGTACTTTGTCCCAAGCTTGAGAGCCTGTGCTGTTGTTTTCAGAGCTATTTCTACACAGCAAGCTCTGCCACACCAGTACTCCTCCTCCCCCAAGTACCGCCACCTCGAACTGGAATCAGATCTAAACTGGCTCTGCACACCCACTCAGATTTGCCAGTTAATTCCTCCCACCAGGTGAGCCTTGGGCTGGAAGCAACTGCAGCTGTAGCTCCATAATCAGCCTCAGAGCTGCATCACCTCTGCTGTCCCATGGCCAAACCTTGAATTCCTTTCACTCTGTCCCAGAAGCTTTTCCCGCTAACCTTCTCTGTTTTCTTTTGTGTTTGTGTGTTGAGAAGTCTGTTAACTGCCACATATCACTGATTCAGGGTGCTAGGGCCTTATCTGCCTGGCTCCTGGTCTAGTTGGTCCACATGGCCCACACTGGGCTCAGCTCCGTTCTGCTCCCAGTTCTGTGTGATAGACCTTATCCCGCGACCATCTAGGCTGTCCTGCACTGGATCTCTGCTTCCCTCTCCTATTTTGTGGGTTCTACAGTTCTAGAATTTTGCAGAGCTGTTTTTATAGGTGTTTGGAGGGACCTGGGGTGGAGCTCGGGCCAGTCCCTGCTTTCCAGCTGCCATCTTGGTTCTGCCCTCCCCATCTTGGCTCCGCCCTCCCCATTCTTTCAATTTACTTCTTGACTTAAGACTTATTAGGAGCAGACTTCATATTTCTTGAAGAAAAGTTTAGGCATTTTCTACATCTGTTTGGAGGTATTCTGGATTGTTGAGTGGGGGGCGTAGAGGGGGAGCTTGGATGTATTGCAGCTTGCTACTCCTCCATCTTGGCTTCTTCTCAAATTGATATTCCTAAAGCACAGTACTGATCATGTTCCTTTCCTGCTCAAAAAGTTACAGTAATTCCCTCTCATCTCTATGATAAAATATAGACTCATCTTTTTCACATTTAAATCACTTTACAGGCTAGCTCCAGCCTTGTAATATTAATTAAGGTGAGACTTTATTTTTTACTGTTTACTCTTTTAGAAATCTAAAGTAATCAAGTGCCTTTGATTAGGTGTTAATAGGTACAAAGCCCTAGGCCCACAACCTTTTGCTGATTAGGTATAAAGCCTTCAGGCCCTAAGAATGGTTTATAAACTTAGAGGTTAGCATTTTGTTTGGGGATCTCACTCACTGGAAGAAGGTCACATGATTTGACTAGATGAGAGTCTGACAGCCCCCCAAATCCTCCCTGGTTTGATTAGCTCTAGAAGGGAGAAATCATATCATTGAATGAACATTGCCAAGAGGCATTCAATATTAATGCAAAGACAATTTTCCTAAGTAACCAAAAGTTGAATAAGCTTCCTCATTAAGCACTGGATTCCCACTGATTACATGTGCTTAATACCAGTCTTGACAGAGAGAGTATGTTTTCTCAGATATGGGTGAGAATAGATGACTTCAGCAGTTCATTTCAAATTGACCTCTGTAATTATGAGATTGAAGGACATATTTGGGTAACAGGATATCAGTTTTTTTTTTTTTTTAAAGGAGAGTGAGATTGGATCACAGGAGGCCTTAAATGGCAGGAAAAGTCCTTGAACTTCATTTACTTAGAAAAATGGAGTCACTGAAGACTATTGCTCAAGTGAGTAACATAAACAGAGCTTTACATTGGAAAATTTATCTCATAGCAATACAAAAAATAGATTAGAAAGGGACTTGAGTCAAAGACACTTGTTAGGAGTGTATGAAGAGAGGCTAGAATTGCTGAGTACATTTGTTTGTTTTTAGTACTTTAACATTCAGATGACATATATGAAGGACACTATGTATTTCATAGCTTTACTAAGAATAAATCCAGATGAAATGTCCTCTTTTAATTAGATTTTTTTTATTTTCAGTATGCAATACTCAGTTCTACGTGTCCATGTAGTTTGATATAGATTCTATGTGTACCTTTGCATTAAACTTATTTGCACGATACTCTAGTTGTAAAGAAGAATTATGATCAATGGAATGAATCATGAGACAGAAGAAAGAAAACCAAAAAAGAAGAGGAAAAAAAGAGGGTAAATAGTTTTATAGAAGCATTTAGTAATTGTGTTCATATAGTCCCTGGGTTTGTGTTGGCAGGTAGACTCCCAAATATTTTATAGTGTCTACAGTAACTTTAGATGGAATTTCTTTTTCTATCTCTTGCTGTTGCACTTGCTCAATTCTAATTTTTAATGAATTGCTGTCTTCATTTTGCTTTTGAGTCTCTTTTTCCAATGACACCTTTTGGGGTGTCATTTTCTCTATTTAGATTCTGAATCTCCTTAGCCATTTTGACAATTTTACTTTTTAATAATTTGATCTCATCAGTGATTTTTTTCCCATTTTTTTTCTTCTACCCCTAATTTGGTTCTTAAAATTCTCCTTTAGCTCTTCCGGGAATGCTTTTTGGTCTTGAGACCAGTTCACATTCCCTTTTGAGGTATCAGATGTGGGTATAGTGTTAATGCTCTCTTTTGAATTGGTATTTTGGTCTTCCCTGTCTCCATAAAAAGAATCAATGGTCCTTGGTTTTTGTGTATACTTCTTCATGTTGGTTAGCTTTTTCCTTGCTTTAAAGGGGATTTCTGTTTTTGGGGCTCAGGGAGCTCTGTCCCAGGTTTCTTGTTCTGGGAACTTCGGGCCAAGTTACTGGCTTTGTGCAATATGGTCTCTGGTTTCCTGAGGTGTGGGGGAGGGGTCTGGCTGCTGGAAGTCTCCCCTTCCCTTGATGCTGCTCTCCAGCACCGGTGGTCTCAGCCATTGTCTGTGCTGGTGTCTGCCACTTCCCCTGGCTGCGCAAAGGCATGTCTGGGATCCTGGTGTTGACCCTTGCTGCCTCCACCCTTCTGGGATTCAGAAACTCCTGCTCTTTGGCTACTGAAGTCCCACTTCTGACTCTTCTGTTCCAGGTTTTTTCCCCAGGTATTCTCTTGATCACAGACAGAGGGAGAGATGAGAGCCATTTACCTGGCCATTATGACTCCCAGAAGTTCAAGAAGGTGAGTTTCAAATCTTTAGGCTGCAAGCCTCAGGAGTAGATGTCTCAGCCGCAACCGCTGCACTGGTGCCTCCTGTTGCTTTGACAAACTCTGTCTTGTGCTGGGCGGCCTGGGGATCTCCTCTGGTTTAGTGCACCCAGCTTTCTCCCAGCCTGGATTCCGCAGCTGCTTCAGCTGTGGTGTGGTTTGGTGCAGCTCCGCAGGCCAGGCATGCTCTCGGCCTACAGATCCATCCTGTCGAATTGCAGACTCTTCTGGCTTGGAAGTTTGCCTCACTCAGTCTACTAGTGGCTTCTAACTGTCTCAAATCTACTCAGATTCACTTTTTTAGAGGTATCTGACAGAACTTGTGAGAGAGCTCTAGTAAGATTGTATTTTCACGTGGCCATCTTGGCTCTGCCCTTGAAATGTCCTTTTATTGGTGGATTTGTTTGCTTATGATTTCATTGTCATGAGTAGTCCCTCCATAAATACAGAGGACCACTTTTCTATCCTTTAATAGTCAGTGTTAGTGTGCTAATATGGCTAAAATAATTTTTAGGTGAGCAATATCCTGTTGATGTGGTCCTAAGACAATGATTATACAGTCCATTGCTGGGCACTTTAAGCTATGTACAAAGTAGAACTACTTGAAGCCATTTAACTTTGGAATATGTTACCATGTATAATCATAGAATTATCTATACCAAATAACCTTTGATTATGTTTCTCTAGATGTGTTCTTTCTAAAATTTTATTTATTTCATAAGCATTTAATTAACAAAGCAGAACAGAAAAAAATATGATTGTACATAAAACTCCAAATCTATTATGTACAACTTGCTATTCCTTTTAAATAAGTAATAAAGTGTTCACGTAACTTTCATTTTCCCTTTTTTCTCCCCCAAAATTAAAAAAAAAACATTTTATGCAAATAAAATAAGATTTAAATAATTAGATGTATTCTTAAAATCCATATAGGAATATTCTTGAATTTTCAATGTGATCTTGTTCTTAGCAGGTACTCAGACATGATTAATTAACTTTATTTCATCTAAGATTATGTTTTTACTTCTTATTTCAATCTGCCTTTGGAAGCCTGGTGGAGAATCAGTATTATACAGAGGATTGAGAGCCAGCCTCATATGCTGAGAGGCCTTATAAATGAAATATTTTATATGTATTTAGTGTATATCTATATCTATATATATATATTTTATATATATATACACGTATATATATATACATATATACACATACATATACACATACATTTATATCATACACACATATATTTATATACATATAAATATATATCACATATACATTTTATATATTTATACACATATATAAATATATATCATATATGCATGATATATTATATGACTTAACCTTTGAAATTCAACCTCTTACAGCCCTAGGCCACTCTATACTAAGCTAGTATTTATATAGCATTTTGAGTATGCAAAGTGCTTTAAAAATATTGTCTCATTTTATCTTCACAACAATCCTGGGAAGTTGGTGTTATTGTTATCCCCATTTTAAAGATAAGGAAAATGAGACAGAAAGAAGTTTATTAATATACCCAGGGTCATAAAACTAAAAAGTATATATAGCCATATTTGAACTCAGTTCTTCCCAACTCCAGATTCAGCATTCTATCCACTGTGCTATCCACTGGGAGATTTAGTGTCTAAGACTATATTGTGGAAAATACACCAACCAGTATTAGTAGAGGGAGTTTCCTCTCCTGTGAATTTCCTATGCTAGTAAAATCACAAGTCTGATCTCTATCCCTATTTTTTAAGGCCCCATCCTGATGAAGGGTTAAGTTTAGATTATCTTTCTATAACCCTCCCAACTCTAATATAATACTTTATTCTTGGAAATAAGAAAATTGTATTGGAAAAGAATAGTAAAACATCACAGAGTAAGTGTAACTCCCTAAGAAAAACATAATTTTACTGCTTTGTAGCACCTGAATTTGGAATTCCCATGGTGAACATACACTTCAGCAA
The DNA here is from genome assembly GCA_028646595.1 of Phalanger gymnotis. Classification (NCBI taxonomy): domain Eukaryota; kingdom Metazoa; phylum Chordata; class Mammalia; order Diprotodontia; family Phalangeridae; genus Phalanger; species Phalanger gymnotis. The sequence continues at coordinate 5,259 of JAQQSZ010019449.1, forward strand.
AATCACAGTTTGTACGTATAAGAATATGAAAATGTGATATAGGGATATTAGAGCTATCTGTCAATGGATTTTTAGAAACAATTTATACCTCTTGAAAAAAGATCACTAGATATTCAAATTGACTGATAGGCAAGACATCATAGTACTTTATGTTAATTGAAAAGATTTATTATTTTTTGTTGGTCCCTAAAACAAGCTAGCTGGAGTTGCGTCGTTAACAGTATAAAATAAAATTACAAGGTCACTATTAATAGTCCATGGATAGACCTGCACAAAATACCGAAGAACAAAATGAGCAGAACCAAGAGAATGTTGTATACAGTGACAACAATGTTGTTTTATAAACAACTTTGAGTGACTAAGTCATTTTGACTATTACCAATACACAAATTAACTACAACGGGCAAATGAAGGAAGACACTGTCTGCATCCAGAGAAACAACTGATAAATAGAAGTATTCGTAGGATGGTTTTACATATGTGTCTATTGATAGCCATCTCTATGATAGGGGGAGGGGAAGAAAAAAAAAAGAAAATTACATGATAACTTTATTATACGGTTAAAAGGAATAGCCAGTTGTACACAGTAGATTTGCAGTTTTGTGTATAATCATCTTTTTTTCTATTCTTCTATGTTATGGAGAGGCTTATTCTATTTCTTAAGTTCAGAATAAAATAAATTAAATTTTTAAAATAGTTCATGGCATTCTTACTTGGCAAGAAAGAAATTTTTAGCATGGTTACAGCTTTAGAAACTAAAGTATTTTTTATAATTTTAGTTTTATTTTGTTTTTCCCTAAAGTTTTAGTTCTAAGCATTGCAGAGGCTTATATTTCCATTTTAGAGAATTTTTCTTTGGGCATTGGAGATTTTACCCTCAGTGACAAGTTTGTAAAATTGTCTTTGCCAAGTAAAATTAAATTGATAGAAAAATATATTAAATATGATCTTAGTGAAACAATCTAGTTTTTCAGGCAATGTAGATACCTGTTATCTGAGCATATCTAGAGCAACAAACAAATAGAAAGCAAAGCTCTATGCATTTGAATAACATTTAATTGCTAAGTGATTTTAGAGTAAGGAATCAATAAATGAGTAGGGTTAAAATGTGTAATTTTCTTTAATGGTCTCTAAAATATCTCATTTACATTTTCTGCACATAATTAGCGTAAGATGATTCATCAATTAATAATATGTAATGATAAGTGATAGAGAGTTATGGAAAATACATGTTAAGGTAGATAAAGGAGTTTTTCTCCCCTAGAACCAAAAATGAAAGCTTATATGAGAAAAAGGGAAGGAAAGAGTTACTGGGTCATAGAATCTGAAATTTTAGTGCTGAGGGGCCATAAGATCACAGATTCAGAGTTGAAATGGAGCTTAGAAGCCATCTATCTATCCCATCCCTCTCATTTTACTGAAGGAAAAACTTAAGTTTAGAAAAGTTAAATTAAGTGACATAGTCACCACCCAAACTCTGGTTTTTAACTCTAAAATCAGCTCTCTTTCCACTCTCTCAAAAGATGGGCCTTAAGAGAAAATCTTGTTTATCCATCTGCTTTTGGTCTGGTAAGATATTATTCCTATTTTACAGCTAAGGGCCTTAAATGTAGGGAGAGAGAGAGGCTAGAAATTTTACAGGGGGAAAGGGTATTGCATGTAGAGTCCTTTTGAGGAAAAGGATGTGTGGCAAAAAGGCATTGCATTCATGCTGCAGTGAATAGATTGTATTTCTTTGTTACCTTTCATCTGTTGGAGAGAAATCTTGGTAATATGCACAGCTCTCCTGAGATGCAGGCTGGCAGTAAGAATTATTACTACCACTTAAAAAAGAGGAAACTGTGGACAAAGCATGAGATTTATCTCTGCCTCAGTTTCACACGTTGAGTGACTAAGTAGGGTATAAAACTCAGATATCTAACTTAAATCTAAGAAACTGAATTCCCTTAAATCTACATGAACACAAGTGCCATTTTATTAAGCAATTTAGAAGCAATAAAGAAAAATGTTTTCTGTTAAAAGGAGCAATCCTTTGTGTTTCTAAAATACTTAACCCCAGAAAGATTCAAGACTCCAATTTTCACAGCCTGAGACAACAGGGTAAATGCTATTTTAGTCCAGAGGTTGTAGGGTAAAGTAAGGTTTTATGGGATTAAGTAAACACTTTTTTCTTCATTAGGCCAGTTGTTCAAGGTTATTGTTTACAAAGCTCAACAATCATTACCTTTCTTTGCTAATTATTTGGTTTCAATTAACGTCAGGTAAAAGCTGTTAAATTGAAATGGAAAGATGGGAGTACCCACAATTCAGAAATAATCTAAAAGGCCACAGTCATCAACTAGCTTATTCTCACTGCTGGGGAATTTTATTTTCCTCTTCCTCTGGACACCAAAATGCTTATAGTGGGCACTCCTGAGGTAACAACACATAAGGGAAGTTTAAGTCTGAACAAATTCTTAGAGAAGATTTCAAGTTCTCAAAAGCAAAATAATCCTGTAAGAATTTGTTCAAAGAACTCAAGAAAATATAAATTAGAAATAGAGTCCTTTCTTTCTCACTCCCCCATCTTTTTCTTTATCCATCAAATTCTGATGTTGCAGGTTGAGTTTTCTTAATTAGGAACAGTATTTTTGCAATTTTCATTCCTTTATGTCTATAGAATTGATCTATGAGCACCCTACACCATCGTAAATGCAATAGACCAATAACTATCATTTTCTGACCCACAAAAATTGCTAAAGGGTTTTGGCAATATTCGAGATAAAGGGAAAGAATTCCAGTTTTGGAACTGAGGATTTTTAGGTATAGGTGGACAATAACAGCAGAAATAAACGTTAATGTGAGTGCAGCTGAGGAAGAGAAGGCATAGGTTAGGTACTGTTTTTCATTCAGGTCTTATCACTACATGGTTAATTCCTAGGAGGATTCACTAGATAAAATAGCATATGCAAAGAATTCATTAAATTTAAAGTACTTTAGATGTATCAGTTGTCATTAATAAAATACTTATTTTTTATAATCTGTCCTTGGAGTTGCCTAGTTTCTAAAGCATGTAATTTTTTTTTCTTTTTTTTCAGGCAGCAGTAGATTATTCCTCTATTTGTGAATTTGAAATTATAGTATAAAAGTGTTGTTAACATAAATATAGATAAGCTTTTGCATTTTTTCTTCGCTACCATAGACATGCCATGCTGTTATGTAAGTACTGCCAATTAGGGGAAGTTATAAAGAGAGGACTTCGTTAAGTAGGGCTGAAATTAGTTAAGTTTATGTAAAGAACAGCCTTACATCCTTCTCCCCCCATTCCCAGTGTTTAATAATTCACATAGCAGGCTTAGGGGTCAGAAAGATGTTTACCCAGCTTAGCATCTGACTGAATATGGGGTGCTTTGGCAATTCATTTCATTGGTCATTCTACAGACAAAGTTGAGCAATCCCCTGGACATGATCATTAATGCTAAAATATTCCATTATGGTGAGAACACTTACAAGGAATGAAAAGAGATGATGACTTATTAATGATAGGATGTCACATATCCTCAAGAAGCATTGGGCCCTTTCCAGATTTAATTGGCAAAATCCAGATTGCATCAGTTTTCTTAAACCATGGTTAATCATATTTTGATTCTGGTTTTATAAGCTATAGATATGTGGAACAATGTGATTTTTCACAGTTCTCTTATTTTCTGTTAGTAAAACTAAGATTCACATCTTAGCTTAATTCTTTTGCTGTTAAATGACTGTGTCTTAAAGTAGCTCCTCACTTGTCTTACTATCACCCTGCATATTACAGAAAAGTCTTCAATTTTTTTTAGATTAAAGCAGAAAACTGCTGCATTTTGGTCCTAAGCCCATTCCATGTAGGGTATATATTTTCGATGGAAATATGAAGCTTTCTTTTTCCACTGCTTTTAATTAGATCTGGTTATAATAGATTCTAATTATCAACAATTCACTTAGACATGCTGTCAAAGAATTAATTCAGTATTTCATATTTCTATATTGGCTTGTTGTTGAGTCATTTTCAATTGTATCTGATTATTCATGACTTTATTTAGGTTTTTCTTGGCAAATACAGTAGAATGGTTTGCCACTTCTTTCTCATTTTACAGAAGAGAAAACTGAGGTAAACACAGAATCACACCATTAGTAAGACAAGCCCATATCTGAACAGGCCCAGCACTCTATCCACTGTACCAACTAGTTGCCCCTATGTTGTTTAGCCAATTGATGCTTTTTTTTGAGATTTTTTTTATTTTTTGTATACCACACTCGGTTCTACATAATTTTGAGTTCCGGATTTTCTTTCCCCCATTCTCCCCTCCCTCCCCAAGATGGCATGGAATCTGATATATCTTCTACGTATAACTTCGCATTTAGCTTATTTACACAATAGTCAAGTTGTGAAGAAGAATTATGACCAATGGAATGAATCACGAGAAAGAAGAAACAGAACAAAAAAAAACCCCAAAAACAAAAACAAAAGAGAAAAAAATGAAGGGGAAAAAAGAAGGTGAGCCTAAAGTGTACCTCACTCTGCATTCAGACTTCATAGTTTTTTCTCTGGATGTAGGTGGCATTCTGCATCATGAGTCCTTTGGAGCTGTCTTTGCACTTTGTGTTGCTGAGAAGAGCAAAGTCTATCAGGGTTAGTCATCACAGAATCCATATATCAGTGGTTGTGTATAATGTTCTCCTGGTTCTGCTCCGCTCACTCAGCATTATATTATGTAGGTTTTTTCCAGGTTGTTAAGAAGTCCGTATCATCCCCATTTTTTATAGCACAATAGTATTCCATTAACTTCATATACCACAACTTGTTCAGCCATTTCCCCAATTAAAGGATATCCCCTTGATTTCCAATTCTTTGCTGCCACAAAAAGAGTCACTATAAATATTTTTGTACATATGGGTCCTTTTCCCACTTGTGTGATCTCTTTGGGATACAACCGCAGAAGTGGCATTGCTGGGTCAAAGGGTATGAACATTTTTATAGCCCTTTGGGCATAGTTCCAAATTGCTCTCCAGAATGGCTGGATCAGTTCACAACTCCACCAGCAATGTAACAATGTTCCAATTTTCCTACATCCTCTCCAGCATTTATC
>JAQQSZ010019450.1:0-10362 GCA_028646595.1 Phalanger gymnotis
AAAAAAAAAAAAACAACAAAAAACTGGATGTCAGGCGTATTATATTAATCTCTAGGGAATACTTAAAATTTATTGAAGAAATAAGATGAAGGTTGACCTTTTTAGTTGACAAAACATGTAATGAAAATTGTATAAGAGTAGGCAGTTTGATTTTGCTCTAGTATATTAGTACTTTGGTTCACCGCTCCTGATATGTGAATAATTGTTTCCCCAATGATTAATCAAATTTTGGGGATCATATCCTTTTAACTTTAGAGTCATTTTCAGTGCAGTACAAATATAGAGTGATAGTATGGCATTCAGAAAGTTTTAAGTCAAATTCAGTTACTTTATAAAGAGTTAAAATGATTAACTATTTTGTGTGTTTCTTGTAATTGAAGTTGGTGTGGACTACAACCATGTAAAGGAAGTAACCTTGAAATACTTAAAAACTCTGAAGTGAGCAGTCATGAACTTGGAAGACAAATGATGAAATGCACTTCTTGCCTCTTGCAGAGAGGTTCAGAATGAGACATGCACTTCCAGACATGGTCAAATTGTTTTGATTTGTTTGTGTGATTATACTCATTGTTTGCTGAGTAGCTTGGGCAGGGGAGATGGTAGTTCTTCTGGAAGGGAGTTACAGAGTAGCGACAGATTAAAAAAAGCAATGCCATTAAAATGGAAAATAAAAAAGTTGAGAAGAGAACACCAACAGGACAATTTTGTTATTACCTTGTTAAATTTAATATATATTTAAATAAGCATATAGAAGAGGTCATGGGCTTATTTGCAGTCTTTTTTATATTCTTTGTATATTGAAATGTTCATGGTTGATTGTTAAATTCACAGTAAAAGAGAAAAAGTTTAAAAGGGCATGAACTAAAGCTTTGTCTTGGTAACCAGTCCTCATGAGAATTGTTTTAATTTGTTTAAGGTAATGGAAAATTTATATTTAGAACATCCTACAAAAGATCTATATAAATGTATAAAAAGAATATGTATAAAAGTGTATGAAAAGATACTGTATAAATGACAATTTGTCAGGCTAATTTTTTTTTAAATCGTGAACTTAACATACCATATAAAATAAATATTTCCATATATAACCTAGATGGTGCAGTGGATGGAGCACCAGACCTAGAGTTAAGAATATCTGAGTTCAAATCCAGCCTCAGACACCCCTCTTCCTTCCTCCCTCCTTCCTTCCCTCCCTTCCTTTCTCTGTCTTTCCCCCATCCTCTCTTCCTGGAAACCAACTTGTTATATTCTGTAACAGATTAGTCATAAGACATATTCTGGTCTTTTTTATTCAAGCTTATGGCTTGTCTTGTCAAGCAACCAAGAATCTTAAAGCTTTCCTTTCAAGCAGAGAGTTATCCCAGCAATTCACAGAAAAAATATTAAACTGAAGAAGTAGCATTCAATGTTTTAAGCTTTTGTTTAGAAACATGGCTTTTTATTTTTGGTTTGTTTTCTTTTCTCTCTCTTCCTCTCCCTCTTTCCCTCTCCTCCCTCTCCCTCTCTCCCTCTCCTCCCTCTCCCTCTCCCTCTCCCTCTCCCCCTCTCCCCTTCTCTCTCTCTCTTTCTCTCTCTCCCTCTCCCTCCATACCATTCCTCCCTTCCCCTCTCCCCTATCTCAAGTACTCTGACTTGCAAGGGGGCATTTTTCCTTTTTACTTAAACATGTCTCTTCTTGATCCAAGTCACTTTAGACAGGTTCACTGTACTTTTGCCTGAAGGGCTGACATTTTATTTCTTTCGCGCTTACTCAGTCCAGTTTCCTTGACAGTGTTCCCTTGGGGTGCTACTGTTTATGGAATGTATTCTTCCTTTAGCTAGACAAATAGGTGGAAAAAGAAAGCAGACTTGAAGAATAATGTTATTCTGCAGTTAGTAGACAGACACAGTAGGTATATCACTATCTCGTGGTAGCCATAACTTTTGGGATGTATCTACATTAATGTTAGTTCCATGTTAGTAAACATGTTTCTATGAAAAACTGTGTTTGTCTTCCATAGAATTCTGTCCAGGGAATGAGGTGACCACCATCCCTCTCCTCAAGTGGCTTACAGTCTTGTAGCTAATTATACCTTTATATATGTATGGTATTTTTAATATTTCAAAAAAAATTTTACATCTTTTTCATACTTTAAATTGCAAAGGCTATAATCCTCATTATATTGATAAAGAAACTGAGGTATAGAGATACAATAACCCCCAGCAACTAAGAAAATAGATATGAAAATGGTCTGAAATATTTGATGTTTCATATATGGATAAAGCTGTAGATTCTAAATTACACGCTCCTTGAAGGCAGGAACTACTTTGGGTCCTCTTAATTCTCCCTTAGTACCTAATAGCTTTTTTATATGTAAATCAGTGAGTGAAGGAATTATGCTAAAATTTGCCAAAAACTTCTCATTGAATCAAATCGGGTATGTCATTCCAGAGTATTTGTATTTTCTTTCCTTCCATCCAAAGGCATCTGATAATCAAGTACTTAAGAATAGTATAGGTGGAGCATATTAATGTTTGTGATATTATTATATTGTGATAATACTATGTTCTGACAATAAATTTATTAGGAATTTTTTTTATATATGAGAGGCTAGGGAATGAATAGATACCATGTTATCACAAGAGACTTCTATATTTGACTATTCAGTAGTAAGTGAAATGATAGAAAACAATACAACTAATATGTCTTACAGTTGCTATCTGTTTGCATTACACCTGACAGGATAATTTGGAGTTCTTTCTACCCTTAGAGCAATGTTGTTTCAGAAACTTTGCTTCATAAATTCAGAGACAAACCCAGACTCTTGAGCAGGTGCCAGGGATGTGAGTTTGACTTCCTGTAACTTCTGGCCACTTATTGGGCAGGAGACCCAGATTTCAGGTCCATTTGTAGTATCAAATTCTTTGTGTTACTGGGCAAATGACTTCACCTCCTGTAATCTTAGTCCTCTCATGTGTAAATTTAAGGTTGGACTAGTTAGTTTAGCAATCTATTCCTATTACTTAGGTAGAAGTAATAGAAAGAGATTTTTGGCTCAGCCTAAGGATAAGCTACTGAAAAATATGTTGTTGCAAGAGTGGAATAGTTGGAACTGGAGTCTGTGGTGTGACACATCTTACTGGAGAAGCTGAGGCTTGTGGATCTTTTGAGTTTGGGAATTCTGAGTTATATAGCTAAAGACAATCAGATGTCTGCAGCCAGTCTGGAACTAATATAGTGAGCCCCTGAAATGCGAGGGAATCACCAGATTCCCTAAGGAGGGACAAACAAGCCTAAGTCAGAAATGGATCAGGTCAGAGCTTCTGCGCCAATAAGATTTGGGTTGATGAGTGGCTGCTGCATTTCTAGCCTTGGTCAGATAGAGAAACCTGATCTCAAAAAACAACCAAGTAACCAAATAAATATCATATGGAAGCCAGATGGGCATTTTCAACCATATACCCAAATTCACTAATGCAAGGAAAAATGCAAGTCCAAACAACTCTGGTTTTACCTCACACCCAACAAATTGGGAAAGATAACAGATCAGGCAATAGTGTTGGATGGGGCTATGGAAAGGCAGATAGACTAAAGCATTGTGAAGCTATGAATTGCTCCAACCATTCTTGAAAACAGTTTAGAATTGTGTTAAAAAAGTGACTGACATAATCATAATCGGGATTTCCAGGTCATAAGCCCAACAAGATGGAGGGCTAGATATTTTCTCTGGTTCTCATTAATACTCAAACTTCTCCAGTATAGAAGCCGTGTACCAAAGGTGAAACAACTTTAGTGATTTCCATATCCCCAGGAACTCAAGAGAAGGTTTACAAAAAACCAAACCAGTCAAACAAAAGACGAAATCTTGAGCTACCCATCCCTCCTTTGAGCTCATTTAGCGTTCTTTCCACTGTGGCCCACCGTGCTACTGGAATCCGTATACTTGCAACAAAATTCCATCTTACGCTCTGATCCCTTATCCTTCTTTCCATTGTCTAAGAGATTTGGGCTCCAGCCTGCAGAATTGTACAGAGGCCTCAGTGGCTAATGCTGCAGAAGCATTCTTTGCTGTAAAGTTCTCTGTAGGAGAGCAGGACATCAGAGGGAAGGGGTCAAGGCATATGTCTTGACTTGAAATAGAGCTCAGCCCCACAATTTGGCATCCCTTGCCCTACTCCTGCAAGCGTCAGAGATCCAAACGCCAACTGATAGTAATGATTTTCTGGCTACAAATGCACCAGAGTGTCAGTGCTCTGAACCTCTGGGCCAGGGAAGTGGGGAACAAAGACAATGGGAGAAGACTCCATGGGGGTGATGGAGAAACTTTGTGGCATTGTGTGCACTCCACTAAGCCTGAGGAGAAGTTCCATACCCCTCAAAGGGCCAGTTCTGTATACTAAAAACTTATTTGGGGCAGAGATCTTTTTTGGTGAATTGTAAATTGTCCAGCATGGGAGGAGGCTGAAATACTTTTAAGATCTAGTCCCCAGGGAAACCACTGTCCAGGAGGGAGTCAGAAAGTAAGCAATAGGGGGAAAATAAGGAGATAAAAAGAATGCTATTGACAAAGATCTCAGGAAGAAGAAAACTTAACTACGTTGAACACAAGCAGATAAATCACCAGGGTAGGTATCAGCAGCACAAGGACATATGACCTTTATATCTACTGAATTAGTTCAGGCATATATAAGTACTGAAAAACAAAGAAAAATGACTCAGTGCTTGAGACAGAGGATCCTGTGGAATTTGAGGGGAATGTGGAACCACAAAATGCTGTTTCTGAGTGGATTAAAAGAATAATTATGAGACAGTATGTGGCCTGTGTAGCAGACATAATTGGTAGAATAGATTTGAATCTGTGATGATATGTTTCAGCAAAGAAACAAAAGAGAGGACAACTGATTGCTGATGCAAATACATAGAAGTGAAGGGCAATCTTGAATAAGAAAAGTAAAAGATTATAACATTGGAGGTGGAGCCAAGATGGCAGAGTAGAGGCAGCAACTTGAACTCTCCTAACATTCCGCTCCAAACAACTTTAAAATAATGGTGTAAATCAAATTCTGGAGCAAGGGAGCCAACAAAAGGTCCGGGTGAGACATTTTTCCAGCCAAGACAACTTAGGGAGTTCACCAGGAGAGGTTTGTGACATAGCGGTGGGGGCCAACCTAAGAGCTCACTCAGCAGGAGCAACAGCAGTATGCCTTGGAAGGGGCTTCAACAGTAGCAGCAGCAACTTTGGGAACCTTCAGCCCAGAGACAGTAAGGGGGTCAGAAAGAGATTGCAGGGGACCCTCTTCCAGCAGTGGGTGCAGGACTAGCTGCTATCCCACAACTCAGTTGTCCATATGCAGTTCCGGGTTGCATTTTGAGGGCAAAGAGGAGTGCTTGTGGTGAAGCACAGGCCCTGATTGCAGTTCTAAGGCAGAGACGAGCAGTAGCGCTTGCAGCTGCAGGAGAGCAGGGAACCAGTCACTGTTCCAAGGCCAAGAGGAGCACTACCACTTGTGGCTGCATGGGAGCAGGGGCCTTTCCTGGGTAAAGACCAGAGTGTAGACGAGGAGAGCAGCGACCACACTCTCCTCAGATTACACCACCTTGGAAGCTCTGAAAACTTGCAGACTCCAAGAACTAGCTCAGAAAACACTAGGAGAAAGCTTGAAGCTTGGGGCATTGCCTTCCCACCCCTACAGGAAAAAAAGACAGCTTTAATATACAGTTCAAAGACAAGAAATAGGTTGGAAAAATGAGCAAACAACAACAAAAGAACTTGATCGTAAAAAGCTATTCCTGTGGCAGGGAAGAACAAAACACAAGAGGCCTCAGAGTCAAGATGGTGGAGTAAAGGCAGAGACTCACCTGAGTTCTCACCCAAACCCTTCTAAATACTTTTAAATAATAACTCTAAGCAAATTCTAGAGCAGCAGAACCCACAGAAAGATGGAGTGAAGCAATTTTCCAGCCCAAGACAGCTTAGAAGGTTGGCAGGAAAGGTCTGTTATACCAGGTTGAGAAAGGAGTTCAGTCCAGCACAAGCCATGACAGTACAGACTGGGCCTCAGGAAACCAGGAGCAAGACTCAGGGTGACTGAATCAGTGCCAGCAGTGGTGGTTTCCAGACCTCTCAGCACACAGATGCCAAAGACAACTTAGAAGGTCAGCAGGAAATGTCTGTTGCACCTTGGTGAGAGTGGAGTGCAGTCCAGCAAGGGTGTTCCAGCACAACCAGGAGCAGGCCAGCTCTGAATCAGCAGGGGCAACAGCTGCTTCTGGAGCTCTCACCTCACAGATGGTAAGGGGATTGAACAGCTGGTTAGAAGATTACAGGGGTCTCTTTGGTAGCACTGCAGTAAGACTGTTGCTTTGTGCATACTTGTATCCAGGTCGCGGTCCTGGGTGGCTGTCCCATGATAAGGAGTAGCACTAGCCTAGCAGAGCTTGTGGCAACAGTGAAGTGGTGACCCTTGTCATAGTTCCAAGGCAGAAAAGATTGTTTGTGGTCATTCACAGACCAAAGCACAGACCTGGAGAGGAATAAACACCTCTCCTTAGACCATACCACCTTGGAAAAACTGCAAACTTACAGGTCCTTAGAAGTATTTCTGAAAACAGCTGCACAAAATCTCTGAAGCTTGGGATAATGCACCCTCCATCTTGGAAGCAGAGCCATACTTTAGGATTGGAAAATGAGCAAACAACAGAAAAAAAAAGGAAGATCAAAACAGACTGAGAAGAAGACAAAAAAGTCAAAGCTCCTACATCCAAAGCCTCCAAGAAAAATATGAATTGGCCTCAGGTCATGGAAGAGCTCAAAAAGGATTTTGAAAATCAAGTAAAAGTGGTAGAAGGAAAATTGGGAGGGAAAATGAGAGTAATGCAAGAAAATCATGAAAAATGAGTCAACAGCTTGGTAAAGGAGACACACAAGCAAAAATACTGAGGAGAATAACATCTTAAAAAGCAGACTAGGCCAAATGGGAAAAAACGTACAAAAAGTCAATGAAAGAAGAATGTCTTAAAAAGTAGAGTTGGACAAATAGAAAAAGAGGCACAAAAATTTACTGAAGAAAAAAAAAACTCCTTAAAAGATAGAATTGGCCAAATGGAAAAGGAGGTACAAAAGCTTACTGAAGAAAGTAAATTCTTTTTTTAAAAAAATTAATTATTATTTTAGTTTACATCACTCAGTTCCACAAGTTTTTGAGTTTCAAATTTTCTCCTCTTCTCTTCCCCCACCCCAAAATTGCATGTAATCTGATATAGATTCCACATATACTTTCACATTAAACTTATTTTCCCAATAATCAAGTTGTAAAGAAGAATTATAACCAATGAAATGAACCATGAGAAAGATGTAACAAAACCAAAAAGAAAATTAAAAAAAAAAAAGCAAATAGTTTGCTTCAATCTGCATTCAGATTCAGTAATTCTTTCTCTGGATGTGGATAGCCTTTTCCATCATGAATCTTTTAGAGCTGTCTTAGAACCTGGCATTGTTGAGAAGAGCCAAGTCTATCAGAGTTAGTCATCACAGAAGCACATTTGTCTGTGGTTGTGTACAGTGTTCTCCTGGTTCTTCTCCCTTCACTCACCATCAGATCATATAAGACTTTCCAGGTTCTTATGAAGTCTATCTGCTCCTCATTTCTTACAGCACAATAGCATTCCATTACATTCACATGCCACAATTTGTTTAGCCGTTCCCCAATTGATAGGCATCTCTTTGATTTCCAGTTCTTTGCTACCACAAAAAGAACTGCTATAAATATTTTTGTACATACGGGTCCTTTTCCCACTTATACGATGTCTTTCGGATACAGCTTTAGAAGTGATATTGCTGGGTCAAACAGTATGCACATTTTTATAGCCCTTTGGGCATAGTTCCAATTTGCTTTCCAGAAAGGCTGGATCAATTTGCAACACCACCAACAATGCAATAGTATTCCAGTTTTCCCACATCTTCTGCAGCATTTAGCATTTTCCTGTTTTGACATGTTAGCCAATCTGACAGGAGAGATGTGGTACCTGAGAGTTGTTTTGATTTGCATTTCTATAATCAATAGTGATTTAGAGTATTTTTTCATATGACTAGATATTTTTAATTTCTTCCCCTGAAAACTGTCTATTCATATCCTTTGACCATTTATCAATTGGGGAATGACTTGTAGTCTTATAAATTTGGCTCAGTTCCCTGTATATTTTAGAGATGAGGTCTTTATCAGAGACACTGGTTGTAAAAATTCTTTCCCAGTTTTCTGCTTCCCTCCTAATCTTTGTTTCATTGGCTTTGTGTCTATAAAAACTTTTCAATTTAACATAGTCAAAATTATCCATTTTGCATTTTATAATGCTCTCTTTATGAGAAATCAAGAAACAATAAAACCAAAAGAATGAAAAAAATAGAGCTAAGATGGTGTAGTAAAGACAGAGACTCACTTAAGGCTTTTCCCCATACTCCTCCAAATAATTGTAAAAAGTGACCCTAAACAAATTCTAGACCAGCATAACACACAGAAAGACAGAGTGAAACAAATTTCCAGCCCAAGACAACCTGGAAGGTCAACAGGAGAGGTCTGTCTCCTCAGGCTGGGATGGGAGTACAGGCCAGCATAAGCCACGCCAGCACAGACTGGGCCCCAGCAAACCTGGAGCAGGCCTCAGGGGACTGAATCGCAGGTAGCTGTGGAGATTTCCTGATTTCTCAATCCACAAACACCAAAGACAGCTTAGAAGGTCAGTAGGAAAAGTCTGTCAGATCTGGGTGAGATCAGCATTGGGACAGCATTGGCAGTGGTGGCAGTGGGAGCAGCAGCAGCTGTTTCCAGAGCTCTTAGCCCACAGATGGTAAGAGGATTAAATAACTGATCAGAAGGAAATTACGGGGGTCTCTTAGCTGGCACTGAGACAGGATTCTGTTGCTTTGTCCATACTTGGATCTGGGTTGTAGTCCTGGCATTCCTAGGGTGAGGAGGAGCACTGGTATAGCAGAGCTTGTAATAGCAGTGAAGAGGGAACCTACCCCAAAGTTCCAGGATAGAAGAGAGTGCTTGTGATTACTCACAGAACAGAGCATAAGCCAGGAGAAGAGTAAAAATCTCTCCTTTGATCATATCACCTTGGAAGAACTGAAAACTGACAGGTCCATAGAAGTATTTCTGAAAACAGCTGCAGAAAACCCCTGAAGATTGGGACAGTATGCTCTCAACCCTGGAAGCAGAGCCCTTCCATAGCAAGAGTAAAAAGTCAAATAATTTGCTGGGAACAGTGGAAAAAAACCTCAAACCGTAGAAACTTACTGTGGCAATAAGAAGATCAAAACATACATTCAGAAGAAGACAACAAAGTCAAAGGTCCTACATCCAAAGCCTCCAAGAAAAATATGAATTGGCCTCAGGCCATGGAAGGGCTCAAAAAGGATTTTGAAAATCAAGCTAAAGAAGTAGAGGATAAATTGGGAGGGGACATATGAGCGAGATGCAAGAAAATCATGAAAAGTGAATCAACGGCTTACTAAAGGAATCCCCTGAAAATACTGAAGAAAATAACACTTTAAAAAATAGACTAGGGGTGGAGCCAAGATGGTGGCTAGAAAGCAGGGACTTGCGTGAGCTCTCCCCCACGTCCCCCAAATACCTATAAAAATGGCCATGAACAAGTTCTAGAGCTGCGGAACCCATGAAATAACAGGGAAGCAGGGCTGCAGCCCAGGAAAGCCTGGATGGTCATGGGGAAGGGTCTATCACAAGGAGCTGGAAGCAGAGTGGAACAGAGCCCACTGTGAGCCACCCCAGGACCAACCAGACTAGGAGATGGGCAGAATAGGCCACAGGGCCCTGAATCATTGAGCTGTGGCAGTTACCAGACTTCTCAACCCACAAATGCCAAAGACATCAGAAAAGGTTAGTGGGTAGAACTGCTAGAATGGAGTGAAAGGATTGTGCAGTCAGCCCTAGCCCTGGGGGTGTGGAAGTGGTGCAGCTCTGGAACTGCTTCTAGCTGCAGTTGCTTCTGGCCCCAGGCCCACCAGGTGGGAGGAATTAAGTGGCGGATCAGAGCAGGAGTGCAGAGCCTGCTTGGATGTGAGTCATGTTCTGGGTTGGTGGTTCTCTTCGGGGAGGAGGAACCTTGGTGTGGCAGAACTTGCTTTGTAGAAGTAGCTCTGAAAACAGCAGCACAAGGCCCCTAAAGCTTGGGACAAAGTACTCTCTACAAGCAGCCATACCTTTACAAAAAGCTCAAGGGTAAAGTAGTTGGCTGGGAACATGAACAGGCAGTGAAAAAGGACCCAGATTCAGAATCAGACTTTGGAATCTTTTTTTGGTGACAAAGAAGACCAAAACATACAGCCAGAAGTAGTCAACAAAGTCAAAGAACCTACATCA
>JAQQSZ010019451.1:0-10362 GCA_028646595.1 Phalanger gymnotis
CTTCCTTCCTTCCTTCCTTCCTTCCTTCCTTCCTTCCTTCCTTCCTTCCTTCCTTCCTCCCTCCCTCCCTCCCTCCCTCCCTCCCTCTCTCTCTCTCTCTCTCTCTCTCTCTCTCTCTCTCTCTCTCTCTCTCTCCCTCTCTCTCTCTCTCTCTCTTTCTCCATATTGATCAGGTAAGTTTATCCTTTGGAGCATAATTGTATATCAATTTCCAACTCCACGACTGTTTTGTCTGGTGTCAGATACATTGCTCATGTAGTCAAGTCCATTGTATATTCAATTGTAAAATGAATACCTAGCTCTTGAGGCTAGAGAACATAGGAGAATGTGATAATCCAATGTCACTGAATACTGTGGCAGAGACCGCTGTTGGTTACATGTGTGCATTGCTGCCATTAGGTCAATATAGGTGTGATTCATTTTATAGAATTTGTTTTTCTGAAAAAATGTTCAAATTATTGTTGTTATTATTTTTAATAGTAAAGTATTAGAATTGGAATCAGAGGACTTGGGTTTAAGTGCAGGTAGCTGTGTAATTTTGGGGTGAGATATAACCTTGCCTCAGTTTCTTCATCTGTAAAATGACATGGTTGAACTAAATGATGTCTAAGATCCTATCCATCTCTAATCCATGATCCTAATTAAACTTTTAGAGAAACAGGCAAACCTTTCCTTTGAAGGAACATTGTAGTGATTTTTTTTTGGTAAGGCCAAGAATCCTTTTGCAATAATAAAAGCTAATGTTTATGTAGCACTTAGTACAGGCGCTGTGCTAAACATTTTACAATTAATATCTCATTTGATTCTCACAACAGTCCTGGGAGGTCGGTGCTGTTATTATGCCCATTTTACGGTTGAGAAAATGGAGGCAAACACAGATTAAGTGACCTGCCCACAGTCACACAGCTTGTAAGGATATGAAGTTGGATTTGAACTCAGGTCTTCCTAACTCCATGCCCAGTGCTCTATCCATGCCCACTGCTCTATCCACTGTGCCACCTAGCTGTTAACTATTTTGCCAATGGTTTTTAATTATTAGATTTACTTAAATCAACTTGTAAATGTCAATGACAGCGTGTGTGTGTGTGTCTGTGTGTCTGTGTGTGTAATAGTTGTAGACGCAGATGATCCCTATCCTCCCACTCCCTATTTGTAAACAAGCAATCACCACTTTCAGGCACCTGAGACAATGAGCTTTTGTTACAGTATGCTTAAAAAAACCCCTCAGGTCTAGGCCTTGCTGTTAGCTGTGAGGAGTTCCTTTCAGGGTGGCTACTTTGGGTATCAGCACTGAGAATTGTATAAGTGTCTTGATGACTGGTTCTACCCTTCCTAAAGGCAGCCAATAAATCAATAAAAACATTTATCAATTATTTACTATGTGCCAGCTATTGTACCAAGTACTGGGGATACATAGATAAAAATGAATCAGTTTTTGTCTTCAAGGAGCTATATCATTCTGTGGTGGATGGCCATATCATATGGGTAGAAGGTAAATTTTTTGAGTGAAAAGCTCTTATGACTAGGAAGATCAGGGAAGGTTTGGTGTAAAAGATGGTGTTTGAAGGAAATAAGAGGTTGAGGGGAGAAGGAAGCTCAGTCTAGGTATGCGGGCTAATCAGTGCAAGTGTGCAGAAAAGCAAGATGGAATATCCTATGTCAGAAACCCAAAGACGGCCAATTTGGCTGGATTGTAGAGTGAAGGAAGCGGAGCAATTCTATTAAAAAAAAGTTTGGAAAGGTAGATTGAAGCCAGGACATAAAGGGCTTCGAAAGCCCTACAGAGGAATTATATTAGATTTTAGCAGCAGTAGGTCTAGGATAGTATTTTCTGGTTCAAGAGAGACATGTCCTACAGAGGCAGCTAGGCGACATAGAGGATTGCTAGACCTGAAGTTAGCAAGATGAGTTCAAATATAGCCTTAGACATTGACTAGTTGTGTGACCCTAGGCAAGTCACTTAACCTCTCTCCGCCTCAGTTTCCTCAACTATAAAATGTAGATAATAATAGCAACTACCTCCCAGGGTTGTTGCAAGACTCAAATGAGTCTTGTAAAGTATTTTGTAAACTTCAAAGCACTAATGCAAATGTTATTGTTATTATTAGGAATGAATAATAATTAGTACCAGTAGTATATGACTCCAGGAAAACAGATTTCTTTTTGAGACATCTGCTTATCTTTATGTCTGTGCTTTTGGAGGGATTTGGGGATTTGGAGTTGGGTTCTAAGTTAGTCCAATTACTGGGGGGATGGAGGCTGACAAAAAATGCACTGATATTAGCCTTTCTCTACGTTTGATCCCTTATTCTTTGGGTGTAGTAGGCCCATTTATATTCAGCCCAGGGCTCCCACACATACCCCAACAAATATCCACCAGATTGTTTTTGGTCTTCCATTTCAAAGAGGACCAAAGACATTACAGAGTGATGTCTTGACTCAGGGGTGAAGCAGATTTAAGTGAGGCAGAGTTACACAGAGTCATCAGTCTCACCTTCTTCCAGAGTTATTGAAGTCCTTTGAAGTCCAATGGCAAAAAAAGTCAGAATGACAGGGATACAGTGGATGACCTTGGCATCTTTGATGTCTGACCAAGCTCTAAGTACTCCACAAGGCCTGCTTCAGTCACCTTCATTGGAAACCACTGGAATAAGTTGTTCTCATCCATCCCTTTTGTGTCTTCACATGCTCAGGAAAGACATCCCTCTAACTCATTGATGGGTGTAAGGCCTGTCAGTTTTCCTCAACCTGGAGGCAGTTGATGGCTCAGTTGATCCTGGACTCAAAAAGACCTGAGTTCAGATCTGACCTCAGACACTTTCTACCTGTGTGATCCTGGGCAAGTCACTTAACCTTGTTTGCTTTAATCCATTGGAGAAGGAAGTGGCCCACTTTAGTATCTTTGCCATGGTCCACGGGGTCATGAAGAGTTGGACATGACTGAACAACAACAACATCCTGATTAGGCCACTAGACAGATTAACAAAATGGAAAGAACATAAGAGAAAGATAAGTAAGCTTCTCCATCTAGTCCAGAACTATAAAAAAGAAAGCCAGAAATCAACACAGGCTGGTAGGGAGCTTACGAAGGGGGAAGCCTGTGCATATTCCATCCAGTAAATGGGTCAGAAGCCTGTGAATTGTGGGAGGAAGTGTGGTGATAATATGATTAAAGATCTTTCCCGACTATTCAATAGGCTTCAGGTGGGGCCAGTTAAAGGAGGCCTGATTAGAGGCAGGCCTACACCTTTGCGATGCCAATCAGTGATTAAAGATCTTTCTCACACCCTTTTGCTAAGTAGATGCTAAGCCTCAGGACCACACCCTTTTGCTGTTTGGGTGTGAAGCCCTCAGGCCCTAAAAAGAGTATATACCCAGAAGGTAGCCATTGAGAACTGAGAAGTCAGAAGTGAGAATTCAGAGTCCAGTCCAAGGAGGAGAAGTAAGAGAGAACAGAGCTGCAGAAAGAGTGCAGATCAGAGAGTGGAAACCAGGGAGCTGCGAAGACCAGAGAACTGAGTGAGGAGAGAGAACACAGACAAGCAGAAAGTTAGGATTCATGAGTGTTTATGGGGAGGCCCCAGCATGGGGGAAGGTTACAGGATGACTTTATTCCTTGCTATAATATTGTGTTATAATTTCCTTGTTGTTACATTGAGGTGGGCTTATGGGTTTTGGAATATAATTACTGCTATGTCGAATTGGAGTTATTGATCTTGGGGGTCTGATCCTGTGATGTCTAAATAAATATTATACTTCCTCTGCCTTCTACCTAGAGAGTTTTTTTCATACTTTGTGATTCTGTACTATACAGGCACATTCATGGTCATCCTTGAGGTCATGAATCTTGCCCTATTGATACAGTGCGGTCTCTCCTGGGAAGCCAGCACAAATTCCATTAAATGGGTCTAATGCTTGACAGTGCTGTTAGAGGTTTTGTTCCAGGGAAACCAGCAGGGGCTATGATAAATGTGCCTGAAGCCAGATCCCACCCCTGGTCTATCAGAAGAGAAGTTAGGACATATCTTGCCTTTATAGATCATTGTGCAGGGAGACAGGAAGTACTTGTACAGTCCTTGGAGCACCAGGAGACAAGGCTAACTCAGTTCTTGGTAACCTGCACCATGGGACCTTGTAGGAGGTCTGAAAGTAGCGCCATCTTCAAAATCCAACTAGGACCTCTCAGTATTATAACAGTTGACAGAAGCAACTCCTGATTGGGAATTGTGCAAAGAGAAGGAGACAGAGATGGACTGAGGGCAGTTCTTATTACATTGGACCAATAGGAAATGGTAACTAGGGATTCCCAGGTGTTTGTCTTTGTATGTGGGATAGATCAGGCACTTCATCCAGAAGGGAACTGGCAATGGCATCCAGTCTACCAAGGAAAGAGAACAAAACAAGGCCTACTTAACCCATTCAAGAGTGTTAGAACTTGGCCCTGGGAAAAAAGTCCCAATCCAGGAACTGACACTGGGAAAAAAATGAGTAAATAGAAGAAAACATCAAATACAATGAAGAAATACTATGGGTTATAAGAAGCCCAAAATATAAGCCAAGAAGAAAAGAAACTCCACAATAAATACAAGTAGAAAATTAGAAGCAAAACAGAGCAGCTTGGCTCACACAAACTGCAAGAGAAGATGGAATAAATGATGAAGTAATTATAAATGAAAGTAAGGCACTGGAGGAGAAAAAAAATGGAAGGAGAATAAATATCTTAGAGCCAAGGTAGAAAACTACCCACCTTGTGAATACCCTGAAAAACAGAAAAGAAAAAACAGAACTCAGTGACTTCACAAGACAACTTGGAAGAACAAAATTAAAGGATTAAACCAGGGTTGGGGAACCTGTGGCCTTGAAGCCACGTGTAGCCTTCTAGGTCCTTGGGTATAGCCTTTTGACTGAGTCCAAGTCTTACAGAACAAATCCTTTTATTAAGGGGATTTGTTCTGTGAAGTTTGGATTGGGTCAAAGGGCCGCACTTGAGGCCCCAGAGAGGGGAGGCCACAAGTTCCCCACCCCTGGATTAAACAAAAGAAGGAAAGCAATGACCTAAAACAGAGTTGGAGAAAAAATTTAAGAATCATAACTGAAAGCCATAGCAAAGTAAAAAACCCTGGATACCATATTTTAAGAAATCATAAAAAACAAAACTGTCCATATGTATTGGAATCATAGGATGAAGTAAATATAGAAAGAATCTATTGCTCAATCTACAAAATAAATTTTACATTGAAAACACTTGGGAGTGTCATAGTAAAAACGTAGAGATTCCAAATCAAATAAACAACCCTAGAAGCAGCCACAAACAAACAAAGAAACAAAAACCAATCAAGATCCAAAGAAACACAGTTAGAATCACACAGGATTTGACATTAATTACCTTTAAGAGGAGGGAATCTTGGAGTCTGATATTCCAAAAAGTGAAAGATAAAACCTTAAAACTAAATATATCTTATCCTCCGAGGTTGAATATACTCCAAGGGGAAAATGGATTTTCAATAGAATGGATAGAGAACTTTGAATCATTTCAAAGAGCAAAGTTGAATAGAAACTTTGAAATATGAGCATGGGATTCAAGAGAAACATAGAAAGGTAAATCATTTGAGCAAATAGAAGGGTTTAATCATGATAAAAAGTTTACAGTTTAACAGAGGGCAAAGAAATTAGTGTCCCTTCAGAATCTCACTATCTGTAACAGACTGTAACAGAGGGAGTTAAATGACATACAAACAAAGGGCTTAGGTGTGGGTTTGTTGTTTTGAGAGAGGAAGGAAAAGGGGAGAGTCATATACTAGGGAAGAAGGAGGAAGAATTTACCATTTCCTGTAGTTGGAGTATGCCAAGAAGAGTGGGCAGTTAGGTGGCACAGTGGATAAATCACCAGGCCTGGAGTCAAGAAGTCTCATCTTCCTGAGTTCAAATCTGGCCTTAGACACTTGTAGGCTATGTGACCCTTGCACAAGTCACTTAACTCTGTTTGCCTTGGTTTCCTCACCTGTAAAATGAGCTAGAGAAGGCAATGGCAAACTACTCCAGTATCTTTACCAAAAAAGCCTCAAATGGGGTGACAAAGAGCAGGACATGACTGATAAATGAACAGCAACGAGAACGAGATGAGCATATGAACACAGAGGAATGGGTGGGGGCACACCATAAGCCTCGCTGTCGTCTAAAATAAACAAGACAGGATTAAACACACAGACACACACATATACAGTGTTTGGTAGAGAAATACATCGTGTGCAACAGGGAATGGACAGAGAGGAAATGGGGAGGGATAAAAGGGAGAATACAGTTGGGAACAAATAATCACAAGCAAAACAAACTTCATTTCAGAGAGTGGATTGTGAAGGGGATGAAAACAGAGAAAATAAGAGCAAGAACCAAAGGTAAGTGTTTGGACGTGGTGAAGAGAAGAGAGGTAGAAGAGTAGGAACAGACCACTTCAGTTATATATTACTAATATTGTTCAGACTCCTTTTTTTCTCTATCTCCTTTTTAAAAGAGCAACCTGGGGGTACAAAAGAGGGAAAAGTATGAGAGGATATGATGGAACACAATAAATAATTAACGATTAAAACTATGACAATGAGAAGCATATCACATAGTGCATAGTGAGTTGGCCTTGAAAGTAGGAAGACCCAGGTTCAAATCCTGCCCCTCATATCCTACCTGACATACTTTCTTAGTGGCCCAGTTCAAGTCATTTAAGCCTTTAATACTTTGAATAACTTCTCAACCACTGTAAGTTGCAGAGAAGGCTCTGACCTGCAGTAGTAGAGGGAGTTTTCTTGCCTGGGAATTCCCTACATCAGTGAAATCAATGGAATGAATTCACACATGAAACAGAGGAAGTTAGCAACATGGATTAGAACAGTGCTTCTTAAACTTTTTCCACCTGGGACCCTTTCATGGGGTTGCAACACACTGTTTAAGAAGCACTGGATTAAAAAAACAGGATAGTGTGTTGTTTATAAGAAATGCACTTGAAGCAGAAGGCTCAGAGTTAAAATGAGGGTTTAGGGCAGAATTTAATTTGCTTCAGGAGATTTTTAAAAATCAGGGTTAGGAATCATGATTTTAAACAAGGCAACAGTAAAAATAGGCAAGGTTAAAAGAGAAAAGGAGCAAAACTACATTATACTTCAAGGCAACATAGATAATAACAGAATAGCAATAGTTAATATTTGTAGGTTGGATGGCATAGTATTTGAATATTTGAGTTATCAAATTACAGGGGAAAATAGATAATAATTGAGGCAGCTGCGCTTCTAACACTAGTTCCTTAGCCCTTACTTCTATGCTTTCCCTGGACAATCAGCCAGAATTAGTTCATTAACAAAGGCATTTATTCAAACGACATAGCAAGAACAGTAATCATAAGCATTTCCTCCCTTGGTGTGCTAGATCTATCTTCTGCCTCTGGAGAGCCCATTGTTAAAATGTAAACATTTATGCCTTGGAAATTATCAAGTGCTACAAATCAGGGCTGCATTTATTATTTTGAGATTGTCTCTAGACTTAAGAAAGTGACAGAGAAAATATAAACAATGCATTCAACTTAAAAGTGGGTTGTGTACTTTCTGTTATTTCAGATAATTAGCTATTAAACATTTACAAACCCCTGATTCCTCCCTATACAAGAGGCACACCCTTCCACAAATGTACCCAGAGTCTGAGGATGGGAGATAACGGTAATGAACTGAAAAGAGCATTGTAGCTAGTCGTATGTGTATGTGGCTAAGGTAACTCAAAATTCTGGAACTCCAGAGCATCACTGTTCTTTCTCTGTCTAGAAGGTGTTATTTGACATTTGTATTGGGGTGTGGTGTCAGTGATGGATGAGTCGTTCCACTTTTCAGCTGGCTCCTCATAGAACCAATGGCTCAGCACATCTAGGGCATGGTATCTCAGCTGGATGGGCCAATCTGTTTCCGGGCTGGGTCAGGCAGATTACTTGATGACTGTGCTGGCTTTCTACCATTTTCAACTGCTGCTTGGCAGTGGCTGCTAGACAGTTGTGGGAGGGCCACTCTGCTGCTGGGCAACTGCTACCATGCTCTGCTGGGCAGGTGGTTCAGCTGCTGGGCTATTTTAACTTTGCAGCATCTGTGCTGGATGGGTTGATTGCTAGTTTCAGCTGGAGCCTGATTATACTCTTTTCAGCTGGAATACTGCAAAGCTCTTTCAGCCAGGGCAATGACCCTTATTTTAGGATTGGAAGAAGCCTCTTTCCTGACTCGCAGACCTCTGCTCTGACAGGGTTGTTTGTCACCTCCAGGAGGAAGCTGGAAGAAGTTTTGTTGTTTAGTCATGTCAATTCTCTGTGACTTCATGCACCATACTGTCCATGGGATTTTCTTGGCAAACATATTGGAGTGGTTTGCCATTTCCTTCTCCAGTGGGTTAAGGCAAACAGAGGTTAATTAAGTGACTTGCCCAGGGTCACACAGCTAGTAAGTGTCTGAATCTGGATTTGAACTCAGGTCTTCATGACTCCAGGTTCGGTGCTCTATTAACTGAATCATCTAGCTGAATATTCAGCATTCTTCAGAAACATGTTTCAATTTAGTCAGATTCACCTCCCTTCCTTATGTGGAATGGCTCTTATGCAGAAGAGTAACTATGGATAAAGATGTGAGTACAATCTATGCCCAGGAGGCAAGTCCATTGTCTTCTTTACATGCAATTGAAATATTCTTCTCTTCTATACTTTCTGTGGAATATCTATTTTGCATCTGAAGGCTCCTGTGTTTTGGCCTAGTTTTTTGTACAAGGCTAACTGGGACACTCTTTCTTATATTAACAAAACCCAGAAGTAAGAGATAGAAAAAGAAATTCTTTTTGAAATAGCTACAGAATATAGAAATATTTGGAAGTCTACCTACCATGACACAGGAATTATATGACTATATAACTACGAATAATTACTTACAAAAAATAAAGACAGAAAAATAGAGGAATTAAAAGCTTGTGTTTGGGTCATGTCAATATAATAAAAATTGTAACCCTACCAAAATTAATTTAGTGCAATACCAAACTACCAAAGAGTTGCTTCACAGTTATAAAAACATTTAAAAAATCAATATAGAATAATAAAGGCCAGAAATCTCAATGGAAATAATGAAAAAGAGGCCAAGATGGCAGCTGGAAAGCAGGGACTAGCATGAGCTCCCCACCAAGTGCCTCCAAAAACCTATAAAAACGGCTCTGAACCACTTCTAGAACTGTAGAACCCACAAAATAGCAGAGGGAAGCAGGGCTCCAGCCCAGGACAGCCTGGATGGTCTCTAGGTATGGTCTATCCTGCACGGAGCTGGGAACGGAGCAGAGCAGAGCCCGGCGTGGGCGTTGTGGGCCAACCAGACCAGGAGCTGAGTGGAATGGGCTCTAGTGCCCTGAATCAGTGAGCTGTGGCAGTTACCAGACTTCTCAACCCACAAACACCAAAGACAACAGAGAAGGTTAGTGGGAAAAGCTGCTGGGGACAGGGAGTTTGCGGTTTGGCCACCGTCCTGGGGGCGCAGCTTTAGAACTACAGTTGCAGTTGCTTCTGGCCCCAGGCCCACATGGTGGGAGGAATTAAGTGGCAGATCAGAGCAGGAGTGCAGAGCCTGCTGAAGATCTAAGTCCAGTCTGGGTTGGGGGTTCTTGGGGAAGGAGGAGTGCTGGTGTGGCAGAGCTGAAGCATCCCCCCAAGCTTGGAACATAGAACTCTGTGCCCTATAAGCAGTCATACCCTGCTGAAAAACTCAAGGGTCGAGTAAATCGGCTGGGAACATGGCCAGGCAGTGAAAACGCCCCTAGATTCAGTTTCAGACTCTGGAATCTTTCTTTGGTGACAAAGAAGAACAAAATATACAGCCAGAAGAAATCAACAAAGTCAAAGAGCCTACAACAAAAGCCTCCAGAAAAAAACATGAACTGGTCTCAGGCCATGGAAGAGCTCAAAAAGGATTTGAAAAAGCAAGTAGAGAAGTAGAGAAAAATTGGGAAGAGAAATGAGGATGAGAGAAAACCATGAAAAACAAGTCAATGACTTGTTAAAGGAGACCCAAAAAATACTGAAAAATATACTGAAGAAAATAATACCTTTAAAAATAGACTAACTCAAATGGCAAAAGAGCTCCAAAAAGCCAAGGAGGAGAAGAATGCCTCGAAAGGCAGAATTACCCAAATGGAAAAGGAGGTCCAAAAGACCACTGAAGAAAATACTACCTTAAAAATGAGTTTGGAGCAAGTAGAAGCTAGTGACTTGATGAGAAATCATGATATTATAAAAAATGAAAAATGGAAGACAATGTGAAATATCTCATGGGAAAAACCACTGACCTGGAAAATAGATCCAGGAGAGAG
>JAQQSZ010019452.1:0-10362 GCA_028646595.1 Phalanger gymnotis
GGGGGGGGGTGGAAATGGGGAGAAAAATCTGTAATTCAAACGCATGTGAAAATTAATGCTGAAAACTAAAGATGTTAATAAAAAAAATTGAACGAAAAAAAAAAAGAAATAGAAAGCAGAAGCTTAGTCTAAATCTGAAAACTGAATCTCCTAAACTAATAATAAAAGAGCAGATAGACAAAATTCCATCCTGGCACTCCCTTCTCTCTGAGGACAGTGGAGTGGCCAAGATTTGGTCCCAGTACCCCAATTCCCTGGCACAATTAAAGTCTCCTTTGCAGAAAGGTAGGGGTAGAAGTGGCTAGAATTATAACCATATGCTCCTTTAAATATTATTAGTTTCAGAGATGTGTTTTTCCCTTCAGCAAGCTGAACTGGGATTGACATTGTTCAGTGCTCCTTTGCTCTATATTTGCTCTGGAAATCATCACCACCCTCTCACCACCAGACCCCTCACCAAATTAGTTGTCTTCCTTCTAATTCTGACTTCACCTATTTTGCTTTTACAGATTTTTTTCTGATTTTATGTAATCAACATTCTTAATTTTATCTTTAATGCTGATTCTAGGTGCTGCAGTTAATAGAGCACTGAGATTGGAACCAGAAGGTCTTATTTTGAACTCAAATCTGGCTTCAGATACTACTTAACTGTATGACCCTGTGCAAGTCATTTAACCCTTTTTGCTTTTGTTTCCTCATCTGTAAAATGAGTTGTTGAAGGAAATGGCAAACCATTCTAGTATCTTTGCCAAGGAAATCCAAAGTTGGGTCACAAAGAGATGTACACAATTGAAGTAAAGGAATAACTATCCTCCTTATCAGTTTTAACTGACATCTCTACTCTGTATCTCCCATTTTTAAATGGCATTACTTTTCATTTATCAGTCATATACTTATCTTTAATTTATTATGATATGTTGTATTAGATATTTTAAACCTAATTTTTGCTGGAATAATTTGTTATTTTCCCAGCACTTTTTATCAAATAAATAGTCCTATCCTTAGTAGTATCCCAAGGCTTACCAAATGTCATATTATGTATGATTGCTTTTAGTTTTTTAATTACTCTGCTCCATTGATCACCGTTTCTATCATTTTGAACCAATACTAAATTGATGTGAATGATTATTGCTTTATAATTTAATTTGGAATGGTACTGCTAGATCCTTCTTATTGTTACATTTTTCCCATTTTTCTTGAGATTCTTGATTTTTATTGTTGTAGGCAATTTTTAAAATAATTATATCTAGATCTAGATAAGGACCTCTTGATAGTATACAATTACTATCACTTGTGCATATGCTTAAAACCACTTAGCCCTGGGGGAACTTGTATACACAAATGTATATATGTACATATGTATGTATATACATACATACATGCATACATATATACATGAACACACACATATGTAATCTAAATATTTTGTATTTTAGACCTCAATCAATTTATTTGACCAGTGCCATTAAATATATAAATTTATGTAGATAATATGATCATTTGTGTTACATTGGTATAGCCCACCTTAATCAATGCATACTTCTTCTCCATTAAAAATTAAACTTCTTGAGGTTAGAAACTGTTCTTAATTTTTCATGTTTCTCCAGTGCTTAGCAGATTTCCTTTTATTAAATTCAGTATTTAATAAAGGCTTGCCGATTGAATAACTATCATAAATTGTGTTTTGTAGTTGTATTTATACATGGACTTCTAGATACTTTATATATTCTGTAGTTGCAATGAATAGGATTAATTTTTATTTAACTTGTTGCTAGGCTTTGTTAGTAATATACTAAAAGCCTGTCGTTCATTTTGTTGGTTTATTTTATATCCTGCTCCTATGATGAAGTTACAAAATTTTAAACCATTCTCTAAACCATGGACATTTGATGGTTTCTAGTTCTTTACCACTGTCAAAACATCTTCCTATAAATATTTTTGTAGCCTTGGGTCTTTTCTATCTTTGAATCCCTTAGGGTAGCCTAGCAGTGGGACTTTAAGTCAAAATGTTTGGCATTTTTAGCTACATTCTTAGCTTAATTCCAAATTGTCTTTCAGCATAGTTGGGGCAATTCACAATTTAACCAACAACCAGTTTGTACTTTTAGTAAACTTTCATGTAAATTATTTTATTTGATTCTTTTTATGACTTTGTCATAGGGGGAAAACTTTCCTCATTTTAAAAATAGAGAAATGGAAAAGCAGATTGAGATGGCTGAAAATGAGAGGTTCTAAAATTTCTCTCCTTTGACATGATACCTTTTTTTTTTCTGAATGAGTATCTTCAGTGTAAAGAGATAGTCACACCCAACCCCTATGCTTTCATTTTGTCCTACTACCATTCTTGTGCAAGTTCAGTCCAAAAAGAGATAGCTCTGTCTCAGACCTCAAAGGCCAGGACCAATTAAGTTATTTGGAAATCAGTGGTTAAATATTTATGAATCTTCTGTGACTATATATTCCCCTTGTGTCACGGGGTCTTTGAATCATGCTTCTCACTTGGAGACAGCCAGAATCCCATGATTTGATTGCCTTTGTAGGTAGAACATGTTGCTTCTTTAAAACCTGGTCAAATTGAGACAGTCTCTCTTTTTTCCTGCAGGGAGATCTTCAGATCAAAATTCACCCACAGCATTTATTCATTCATGGACTAAACTTGTTGAGAAGAAGGACTTCCTTCTCCTGTTTTCCCTCTTATACCTTGACTCCAAGGTTTATCTTGACCTGGGTATTTTTTGTTTTTGTTTTCGTTGTGTGCCATTTGTCCTCCTAAATTTCAGATGCCAGCAGTAATCCTCACTAGAGCAAATGTTCGAGCTATTGAGACTTGGAGCCAGGATTCTAGGTAGACTGATGCAACCAAACTGGCAGGGAAGCTCTGAGAAGCTAGACCTCTGAGCCTGAGCTTGAGAGGTAGATAGGCTTGACTTGGAACTGGCACTGTGCTATACATGAACTGAATTGAGCTATGAAACTAATTTCCATTCCCATCCCACCCCCCAAAAAAATGGAATAATGTGAGGAGGGAGGCAATTAATCAACTAATGGGTAGGGGAGCAAATTTGCTTATTTGCAACTAAAATCATGTGAATTAAATGTTCCCTTGTAAAAGTTAAGCTAGTGGTTAATGGATAAATGAAGCAGACATGAAGGGAATTACCCCTAAAATTGAGGGAATATTATTGTGCTGGTAAACAAAAAGGGCTCTTAGCACTCAGTTCAACCAAGTGCCCTTGAAGAGTTTTGTCTTTGTTTTCTTGATTAGATTAGGAGTCCTTGGTGACCCCCTTGGCTAAGGGGAGGGCCTAGTTTACACATAGTTTGAGTGACATGTTTGGGAGATCAGAGCCTTTTAGACCACTTGGGTTTGATTCACCTCTGTGACAATTTTAGGTTACATGGGTGAGTCACACCCTTGACCCTGAAAAAGATATAAAACCAGGGGTTGGCTTCCTCTTTTTTGGAGCTCTTACCCACAGTCTTGGTGGCACGTGTGACTCTGGGGCAGCCCTTGTTATGAACTCCCGAGCTGAACCTAGATGTTGGTAACTATGAATTGTATTTGGTTTGTCTGTCGATGTTTGTAATTTGTTTGTGTTTGTTCCAAAGGTCGAGGTGCTGGTTTTTACCCCTGAACTAAGTGAATGGTATTTGTATGCCGAATTAAAGTAAGCTTGTTAACCCTTTAACGTTGCTTCCCATAGTAAAGCAGATCAAAAGAACCTGGGCTTCAGCAGCATTCTTCTTGTTTGGCTTGTGTTGGTCTTTCACCCCCACAACAGCTGCTAGCTGGATTGTTGAAACAAGTATACATGGAGGCTGGAGTCATTTGCCAAGAGCCTAGACAACTCTCCCCACCCCAGTCCCCTACAGAATATCAGAGAACTCTGAGAGAGGGGTGAAATTGAATTTACCTGTCCTTCAGGGAGTGAGGGTCAGGGTAGTCAGCATTACACGCTAAGAATATCTCTAGCAAATAGTTGTATTCAGAATTCTGTTTGCCCCACTTCTCTGATCCAACCAATTTTTCTCCATACCATGATTTGGAATGCAAATGAAATAAAGTGTTTTTTTTTTTAACTGATCTGCCCTAAATTTTGGGTAATAGTTCTTTTTATCCGAGACTATTTCAGTGGAGTCCTAAATATGGAGAAGTGAGAAGAAACTACTGGCTACACCCTTCCCCTGTTCTTGTGTCAGAACTAGGAAAGAGAGATTACATTTAAATCTCTATTAGAAGGCTGAAGAAAGTTGCTTTTCATGAATTCCAAACCTTTTCTGAATGTTTTCCCTTTTTTTGTTTTTTCCAGGCCAGTAAAATTATTCATTTATATTATTCTGTTTATATTGAGTCTGACTTCTAATTATGGAAGTAGACATAGTGGAAAGAATGTGGAATCCCACAATAGAGAATCTTTTTTTTTCCCCTTGATTAACTATTGCAAAAAGGTTTTTTTTTTCTGTTTTACTATCAATAGAAAATGTACAGCAATTGTTGTAAAATGTCAAGTGATAATAGGCTTCTTGTTTTTATATTCTCTAACCCCTTCCTTGTATGTCTCTGGATTTCTTTTTTGCTGCCAGTAATTTATTATTCCTCTCAATTAAACTAAAGCTTGACAGTAGGGACTCCATCCTATATTAATATGGCCAGGTGATGATAGACCCCCATTTTCTTACCTGATATATCTGTGAACAGAGTAAGTATTCTCAAGTGAGTTTCAGTAATGGATCTATACTATCTGTGTGATTTATTATTCTCTCAATATTTAACTTTTATGATAGCACATTTAAGAGAAAAGCATATTGATATCTCCATCTTGATTTTTTTGATGAACATGTAAATGTGTGAGTGACTGTCTGTGTGTGTGTGTGTAAAAAATTGAGAAAGTTTGTTTCATATGTGCTGTTTTGTATGTGATGAAAGCAATCCTTATTTACATTAAATGCCCATCTAAGCTGATTTTTTTTTCCCTTTGGCCAGATCCATCTAGATGAGATGGCAGATTTCTAGTCTCATTCTCCTAATTTTTGTCTTGGTAGCAGACAGTAAGAAAAGAGAGGACAAAGTGGTTTATTCTTGTCTACCCTCATTTATGTGGCTTTTCAGTATCAAATATTTTCACTTAGGACAATTTTTTGAAAAGCAAAAGGAATTCCATGAGAAGTAATTTTAAGCTTCCCAAAATATTTCATTTTCAAAGGTCAAATCTGATGAGTTTATCTCTCAAATTTTGGCTACTGGTGGTGAAAAGAGTTGAAAACAGAACAACTGGGAGTAGGGGAATGTATTTGAACTCTCTTCCTCCTCTCTCCTGAAATATTAATGATTTCAAAAATAAAGAGGAAATAATTTATTGCATAGGATAACTGACTTATGAAAAGAAAATAGGAGCCAAGATGGCACTGGAAAGTAGGTACTTACCAGAGCTCTCTTACAAATTCTGTCAGACACTTCTAAAAAGTCAATATGAGCAGACTTGAGAGAGTTAGATGCCACTAGTAGACTGAGTGTGGCAGGAGCACCAAGCATGCAGAACTGCATCAGACCACACCAGAATGGGAGCAGCAGCAGAACCGAGTCAGAAAACTGGGCTGAGAAAGTGCTGAGCATGCAAAAATAAACCATACCTAAGCAAGAGCAGGAGCAGGCCCAAAGCTGAAGGGCATGTTATGGCAGGGATCCCCAGGCCTCTCAGTCTAGGATGGGAATCTCTCTGAGCTATGTGAAACATCAGTGCAGAGCCTGCTGCCGCAGGATCAGGTACTCCTGAGGCTTTCAGGTCAAAGTCTAAAGATTTGAAACTCACCTTCTTGAACTACCAAGAGGTATGATGACCAGGTAAAATGGCTCTCATCCCTCCCTTCCTCACCCAAATAATACTCCCCTGGGAGAAACCCTGGAATAGAAGAGCCAGAAGTGGGGCTTCAGTAGCCTGTTAGCAAGAGAGAGTGGGGAGAGGGCCCCTCTTCTGGTGGTGGAAGGAGACTAGTGAAGGAAGAGAGGTGTCCCAGTAAGACCCACCTCAGCAGAACAGTGAGAGTTCCAGGGAGGTGGAGCTGGTGAGCATCAACATTGGCACCCCAGACATGCCTTTGCACAGCCAGGGGTAGTGGCAGATACCAGTACAGACAATGGCTGAGACCGCCCATGCTGTAGAACAACCCTGGGGGAAGAGGAAATTTATAGTAGCCAGAGCACCCCTCAACTTCACAAAACCAGAGGCCACAACACACAAAGCCAGTAAGCAGCCTCGCAGTTCCTGGCACAAGAAGCTTTGGACAGAGCCCCATGAACCCCAAAAACAGAGATGCAATTTAAAACCCAGGAAAAAGCAAAACATTATGAAGAAACAATCCAAAAACAAGAATAGTGATTCTTAATATGGAGACAGGGAAGATCAAAATACCAATTCAGAAGAGGACAGCATTGATACTATACTCACATCTGAAACCTCAAAGGAAATGTCAACTGGGCTCAAGCCCAAAAAGCATTCCTGGAAGAGCTCAAGGAGGATTTTAAAAACCAAATTAGAGGCGTAAAAGAAAAAAATGGAAAACAAAAACTCACTAATGAGAACAAATCTTTAAAAAGTAAAATTGGCAAAATGTTTTTTTTCACATCAACAAGCATTTATTGATCACCTACTCTGTTACCAGTAACTGTGCCAACGGCTGAGGATACAAGAAAGGAAAAAAAAAACAACACAGTTCCTGCTCTGAAGGAACTGACAGTCCATTAGGGGAGACAACACATGAACAAGTATATGCAAACAAGGTCGTATACAGTATACAATGGAAGTGTACTCTTGAAGGAAGGTATGAAGATTAAAGAGGGCCTGGAATGGCTTCTTGCAGAGTGTAGATTTTATCTATTTTTATTTTTTTTTCTCACAAGCCCTAACAAGTTTAATGCCTCTCTTTCCAAAGAATGTAAAGTCCTATAAACTACAGAAACAGCAATATAAATTTTGAGCTATGGGATTTAATTTTTCTATATATTTTGCCCATAAATCTTTGAGGCTGTAGCTATTTCAGTCTTTTTGAGATTTTTCAAGCTTTTTTGACTCTCTACTATCAGGAGACTTACTTTGTTTTTTTTTTCTTTTCTTTTATTTTCAGTTTACAATATTCAGTTCTACATAATTTTGAGTTCTAGATTTTCTTTTCCCTCAACCCACTCCCTCCCCAAGACAACATGGAATCCTATATATCTTGTACGTATTACTTCACATTGAACTTATTTACACACTAGTCAAGTTGTGAAGAATTATGACCAATGCAACAAATCATAACAAAGAAGAAACAGAATCAAAAAAACCCAAAAACAAAAACAAAAGAGGGAAAAAAGGGGAAAAAGGTGAGTATAAAGTGTACCTCAATCTGCATTCATACTTCATAGATCTTACTCTGGATGTAGATAGCATTCTCCATACTGAGTCCTTTGCAGTTGTCTTTGCACCTTGTGTTGCTGAGAAGAGCAAAGTCTATCATGGTTAGTCCTCACAGAATCCATATATCTGTGCGTGTGTATAATGTTCCCCTGGTTCTGCTCTGCTCATTCAGCATTATATCATGTAGGTTTTTCCAGGTTGTTATGAAGTCCGTATCATCCTTATTTCTTATAATACAATAGTATCCATTACTTTCATATACGACAGCTTGTTCAGCCATTCCCCAATTGATGGGCATCCCCTTGATTTCTAATTCTTACCTACTACAAAAAGAGCCACTATAAATATTTTTGTACATATGGGTCCTTTTCCCACTTGTGTGATCTCTCTGGGATAACACCCTAGAAGTGGTATTGCTGGGTCAAAGGGTATGAACATTTTTATAGCCCTTTGGGCATAGTTCCAAATTGCTCTCCAGAATGGCTGGACCAGTTCAGAATTCCACCAGCAATGTATCAATGTTCCAATTTTCCCACATCCTCTCCAGTATTTATCATTTTCCTGTTTTGTCATTTTAGCCAATCTGACAGGAGAGATGTGGTACCTAAGAGTTGGTTTGATTTGCATTTCTCTAATCAGTAGTGATTTAGAGCATTTTTTTATATGCCTATAGATATCTTTAATTTCTTC
The DNA here is from genome assembly GCA_028646595.1 of Phalanger gymnotis. Classification (NCBI taxonomy): domain Eukaryota; kingdom Metazoa; phylum Chordata; class Mammalia; order Diprotodontia; family Phalangeridae; genus Phalanger; species Phalanger gymnotis. The sequence continues at coordinate 8,085 of JAQQSZ010019452.1, forward strand.
TTCTGAAAACTGCCTGTTCATATCCTCTGACCATTTCTCAATTGGGGAATGATTGTATTACTATAAATTTGGCTCAGTTACCTGTATATTTCAGAGAAGAGGCCTTTATCAGAGACACTGGTTGTAAATATTTTCTCCCAATTTTCTGCTTCCCTCTTAATCTTTGTGGCATTGGCTTTTTTATACAAAAAATTTCAATTTATCATACTCAAAATCCTCCATTTTGCCTTTTGTAATGCTCTCTATCTCTTGCTGTGTCATGAATGCTTTTCTTTTCCATAAATCTGATAGGTAAACTATTCCTTGCTCTCCCAACTTGCTTATAGTATCAGCTTTTATTCCTAAATCATGAACCAATTTTGATTTTATTATGGTATATGGTGTAAGATATTGATCTATTCCCAGTTTCTGCCCTACCATTTTCCAATATTCCCAGCAGCGTTTCTGAATATTGAATTCTTAGCCCAGAAGCTGGATTCTTTGGGTTTATCAAAGAGTAGATTGCTATAGTCATTGATTTCTCCATCTTGTGTACCTATCCTTTTCCATTCATCCACGACTCTGTCTCTTAGCCAGTGCCAGGGAGTTTTGATGACTGCTGCTTATTAGTACAGTTTAATATCTGGTATGACATTTCTTTTCATTAATTCCCTGGATATTCTAGACCTCTTGTTCTTCCACATGAAATTTTATTATTACATCCAACTCTGTATAATAATTTTTGGTAGTTTGATTGGTATGGCACTGAATAGATAGAATAATTTAGGTAAAACTGTCATTTTTATTATATTAGCTTGGCCTAACCATGAGCAACTGATATTTTTTTCATTTATTTACATCTGACTTAATTTGAGTGAAACTTGTTTCATAATTATGTTCATATAGGCCCTGGGTTTGTATTGGCAGATAGACTCCCAAATATTTTATAGTGTTTACAGTAACTTTGAATGGAATTTTTCTTTCTATCTCTTGCTGTTGGGCTTTATTAGTAATGTATAGGAAAGCTGAGGATTTCTGTGGGTTTATTTTATATCTTGCAACTTTGCTAAAGTTGTTTATTACTTAAAGTAGTGTTTTTATTTGATTCTCTAGGATTCTTTAAGTAAATCATATCAACTGCAAAAAGTGATAATTTACCTTCTTCTTTGCCTATTCTAATTCCTTCAGTTTCTTTTTCTTCTCTTATTGCTACAGCTAAATTTTCTGGTACCAAATTGAATAATAGGGGTGATGATGGACATCCTTGTTTCACCCCAGATATTATTGGGAATGCATCTAACTTATCCTCATTACAAATAATGCTTATTGATGGTTTTATGTAGATGTTATTGCTAATTTTAAGGAAGGCTCCATTTATTCCTATGCTTTCTAGTGTTTTTAATAGGAATGGGTGTTGTATTTTTTCAAAGGCTTTTTCTGCACCTATTGAGATGATCCTACGGTTTCTGCTAGTTTTACTGTCAATGTGGTCAATTATGCTAATAGTTCTCTTAATATTGGACCAGACTTGCATTCCTGGAATAAATCCTACCTGGTCATAGTGTACTATTCTCATGGTAAGTTGCTGCAATCTTTTTGCTAATACTTTATTTAAAATTTTTGTCATAACAATAATTTGGTAGGATGTCTTCTTCATCAATTTTCCCAAATAGTCTATAAACTACAAGAATTAATTGTTCTTAACATGTCTGATAAAATTCACATGTAAAACCATCCGGCCCTGGAGATTTTTACCTAGGGAGTTCATTGATGGCTTGCTCAGTTTCTTTTTCTGAGATGGGGTTATTTAGAAATTGTACTTCCTCTTCTGTTAGCCTGGACAATTTATGTTTTTGTAGATACTCATCCATATCCTTAAGGTTGTAAAATTTATGGGCATCCAAAATGCTTCTGAATTGTTGTTTTGATTTCCTCTTAATCAGAGGTGAATTCACCCTTTTCATTTTTGATAGTGGTAATTTGATTTTCTTCTTTCTTTTTTTGATACAATTGATCAAAGATTTATCAATTTTATTGTTTTTTTCATAAAACCAACTCTTGGTTCTATTTATTAATTCAGTAATTTTATTGGTTTCAATTTTATTAATCTCTCGATTTTCAGTATTTTTTTTCTTTTTTTCTCTTTTTTTTCTTTTTTTTAGTAATTCTTTATTTTAATTTATTTTTAATATGATTAGTTTTCAGCATTGATTTTCACAGGCGTTTGAATTACATATTTTCTCCCCATTTCCACCCCCCCCACTCCAAGATGGTGTACACTCTGGTTGCCCTGTTCCCC
>JAQQSZ010019453.1:0-10362 GCA_028646595.1 Phalanger gymnotis
CAAGGGACTGAGCCTGGTTATTCCAAAACTAAGACTAGCCATACTGGTCACACCAATCTGCAGCTAGATTTTAGCTTTTAGGATGAACAGTCTCTTTAAGGGAGTTAATTTCTTTTGCTTGATCATTTCTTTGGTCTCTTATTTTAAAAATAGTTTCTGAGGATTTGCAGGAATTTTGATAATTAGATGTTTTCTCTATTATGTTAATTTGGTCAATAATCATATGCTACATTGTCACATCTCTTTTTTATTTCATTAACTCATTATCTAAATATTGCATTAATAAAATTTCACAGGCCACTTTTTATCCCCTGCTTCTGCAATGAAAATGTAAGATTATTAAGGGCAGGGATAATTTCTTGTACTTTTTTGGACCTCTCATACTGTCTTATATCTTATAAACATTCAAAAACATATTCTAATGAACTAGGCACCTGGACCATGAATATCAAAGAATTGAACATGATTGACTTGAAATCTTTATCACTAGATATAACATCCACATCAGCAAGATAGACCCTAGATTTCTTGGAGCACAATTTGTAAACTTTAAGGTGCCATACAAATGTTAGCTTTATTATTAAATTTCAGATATTTAGTTCTTCTGACCATGATTAGAATTTAGATTCTACCTTTTGCTTGCTCTTGGGTTCAATCTGGCATTAGAATCATCTTCATATGCTCAAGGGGCTTACAGATTTAGAGCTTGGATCCCTTCTACTCTCTTCATTGTATAGAGAATTGTACTGAGGTCCAGAGAGTTTATCTGATGGCCCTAATGTCACACAAGCAGCAAAGGAAGAATTTGAGCATAAAATTTTTAACTCCAAATTAAGTGGGGTTTTTTGTTTTTGTTTTTGACACAGAGACAGATGAGAAGGAAGTCTCAGAGGTAAATGATAAGGAGAAAATGAACACATATAAATGTCATCTAAAGGACCCACATTCCAAAAGAAGGCAATTACTCCCATCTGATCAGGAACATTTGCATCACTCTAACTGTTCTAATAGAAACTACAAGTATATTAACCATATGTAGCCAAACTACAGAGTACATGGTTAGACTTGCATCTAGAGTGTTGTCTCATATAAGGCATGGAAGAAACAAAGGTGCTGGAACTAAAACCCAGGAATTCTGAACTCTATACTTAATTCCAAACTCCACAATATATTCCAGACCCTGAACTCAGCTCTGATATTATTATCAGATAATATTATGTTCCTTCTCTCCACTAAGAATGGGACCGGATTTGAGCTGAGTGGCCCTTGTTCTTCTAGATGGGCTAGGTCTCACTAATTTGCCCCTCTTTCTTTCCAGTGAAGATGAGAACTGACTAGGACACAAATATGACTGATGATAAACCAGAATCACTAAAAACCAGGATCCCAATACTGCATAATATTCCCCATGTACACACTTACTTAGACCCAAAGTATGGAGAGAAGAAAGGAAGCAACCTTATTAATCCCCCTAGAATAGGGACAATCCTCCTCCTGAGTGTCAGGGACCATCACCAATCCTAGTCAGGCACCTTTCTGAGAGTCTTTCTCCAATTTCAACATTCATACACACAAAGGTCTTCTCCTAAAAGAGATGTTAAGATATGGAGACATACTCACCAGGCTGGTCTGCTGCCCTGGCACAGGACAAAGCTATGACAGTCTGCATGTGGAAAGGAGAGGAGGCTGGAGAAGGAGTTATAGAAACAGAACAGTCTGAGATCATCTCCCCCTGGTACTATAATTTTCATTTTAACTTTCAGAAAAATGACACTGAGAGGAAGGGGAATATCTGGGACATCTCTAAAGAAAGATCAAACTTGTCCTATGTGAAAATCACTATCAGTAGTGACTTGTAATTAATTACATTCAGCAAAGGAGTAATGGGAAGCAGAGGTTAAGAGGAAACTTTCTGCACCTGCACTTAAAGGGATTCAAAGTCACTTTAGATGACAAGGCTCAGCACATCTAAAGTACTGTGGGGCCCTTTGCTTCCTGGTCCTCAAAAACAGGAGTTGAGAGTCTATGCTTCATGTAGGTAGTGCATTGAGTGGGTCTCAACTTGGGCTTTCTTGAGATAAGGTTACTGGTCATGTGTACAATAAAAATTCAGCCCAGCAAAGTCTTACATGAACTGATGCAAAGCAAAGTGAGCAAAACCAAGAGAACATTCTACACAGAAACAGTAGTGTTGTAAGGATGATCAACTGTAAAAGATTTAGCTATTCCTATGAAAACAGCAATCAAAGACAATTCCAAAAGACCCATGACTAAAAATGTTATCCATCTATGGAGAGAGAACTAATGAACTCTTAGTGAAGATTGAAATATACTTTTTTTTATTTTGTATGTTTTATTTTGTACCATAGCCAATATGGAAATATGATTTGCAGTCTTCACATATATAACAGATAGCACATTGTTTGCTTTCTCAAGGGCTAGCAAAGGGACAAGTGGAAGGAAGAGAATGTAGAACTCAGTTTTTAAGTGAATGTTAAAATTTTTTTCATCTTATTGGAAATTATTTCTAGCCTTCAGTCACCATGGTACTCTAACATCAACTGAACCCTATCACCTGCTCATTCACCATCCTCTGGTGGAAGCATTTCTAATTCTCTTGCCATTAATGTCCATGCTTCAGAGTCACTTATTTTCAAAGGGAGAAAACTTTTATGTCTGTCTGTAGTCTCATCCCAATCCACATAATTTTCCAAATTCCCATCCCAATGTATCTACTGGAATCTTCACCTAATTGTTAACAATCTCCTCTTTGATTTTGGATCCCTTCCCCCTCTCTTATGATCTTGGGATGGCAAAAATCTGACTCTCTCCAGAAGACACTGCATCCCTAGAAGGTCTGTCCAGATTTGTGAGCTCTTTCTCTTGTCCTCCTAAAGCATTGGCCAGAGAAGAAGAGTAGATATACTCCTCTCTCTGCCCTCTCCCTTCCATAGCTTGTCCACCTTTTTCACCTTTACTCAGAAGCTTTTATTCTAATAATAGAAGCTATATTTGTTCTGTATTCACAGTTAAGGGCAGGAGGCCAAAACTGAGGATAAGGGGGCAGGAAGCTGGACCTGTGCATAGATGAAGGATGAATGGTGTCCCCATATCTGCTGGTCTATGGCAAATGGAACCAAGGACCATAGCTCTCTTTTCTCCTTCACCAACCACCCCCACTCAGTACTCTGTACACAGGGCTGGTCCTTGAAGGGTCTGAGATGTTATTTGACTTTACCTCCTGAACTTTAGCATGCTTATTGTCTCAGAGTTGAGTCACAAATTACACCTGAGCTCCTAAGGGTCTATAGAAAAATGGCTTCCTGAGTGCCTGACTTAACAATAGAAATTTTTGTGGTGACCATTTTCTTATAATGCTTTAGCATTGGAAGTTGTATTATTTTAATTTCTCATTACTAATAAATATGTTTAATTGAATTTTATGTTCAAGAGGGCATTAGTTCATTCTATGCTCAGATCCCAAATAATGACCTTCCTAGCTTAGCCTAGTCCAGAATGCTACCTTTAAGGTTCCCTCCCTCTCTTCATTACCTAGTCCAACTTCAACACTCAACTCTAACCTTCAGGTCAGTCTCCTTCTTTGTCAAAGAAGTCAGTATCCAGCTCATATTCTTCCTCTATACCCCAACCCTTGCTCTCATAGGTGAAGACCTCAATATTTATGTCAATACTACCTGCAACATTCAAATCCATCAGTCTACAAACTTCCTAAGCCCTACTAATCACTATCTAAATTTTTCTTCAATCATACATAGGAATGGTTACACTCTTATTCTGATCATTTTAGCCTCAACATTCTACTTACTACAATTTCTTCACTCCTTTTAAATGCATTCATCTTCATGCTGTGACTTCCAGGCACCCTCAATCTTCCCTTCCTATTGTCTTTCTTCTTTCTCTTCACAGTCTTGAATCTTTGTTTTACTAGTTCAACCAAACACTGTCAGTTACCTTTGACTCCTTTGCTCATTGTTAATGCCTTGGAGAAATACATTTCTGAGTCATCTCTACCATCAGCCTTCTCATAAACTGCTGATTTTTTTAACAAGTCACACAACTGTGCTATTCTCTCTAATATTATCAGAGCTCCCACTGCTTCATGGAAATCCTTTTGTTCTTTCCTGATTACTTTTTTACATTGCCCTATTCTGTACTTTCTCATTTCTTATCAGATGACCTATGCCACTTCCTTCCTCCATCCGTCTCAGCCTCCTAAATTTCTGAGGATCCAAAATTATCCCAATATATCTTTCCCCTATCCTCTATTCTAATGGTTTCTAGTGTGGGAACTAATAACTTTTATAAAAAATATTTTAATAATTTGTATTCCATCTCATTGATTTCCTTTGAAATTCTACATATTTTACATTTTAAAACATTATTCTGGGAATGCTTCCATCAGCTTCAAGGGGACCATGACATTAAAAAAAAAAGTTAAGACCTTCTGCTCTACTCGGAGTCCATCATTCCTCATGAAAAAGAAAATAAAATAACAAGAGGGTGGGGTTGAATTTCAGCAAAAGTAATTAACATGACAACCAAGTCTTCAGCATATACAATGTTTTAAATCCATATTCCCCCACTTCTACTTGAAAGAAAGAGATATGCATTTCCTCAATTTTTCTCCAGGGTCAATCTTGGTAATTAGAATTAAATAGCTTTTAGGTTTCTCTAGTTGTTGTTATTTCCTTTTACATTCATGTAGACACATATAATTTTTCTTGGTTTTGATTACTTCCCTCAGCATTAACTCCAAGGTCTTCTCATGCTTCTCTGAATTCTTTATATTCATGATTTCTCCTACAAGGAAGTAATATCCCATTACATTCAGGTGTCATAATTCGTTTAGATATTCTTTTTAAAATAATATTTTATTTTCCTCCATTTACATGTAAAACAATTTTAACTATTTTTTAAAAGTTTTGAGTTCCAAATTCTGTTCATCCCTCCCTTCTCTCCCTGCTCCCTGAGAGAGTAAGCAATCTGCTATAGGTTATACATGTGCAGTCTTGTAAAATATTTCCATGTTTTTGGAATAAAAGTCAAATTAAAAAAGAAAGAAAGAAGGAAAGTGAAAAATAGTATGTTTTGGTCTGTATTTGGATGCCATCAGTTCTTTCTCTGGAGGTGGATAGCATTTTTCATCATGAGTCCTTTGGGATTGTCTGGGATTATTGTATTACTGAGAATAGATAGGTCATTGAGAGTTGTTTGTCATACATTGTTGCTATTACCGTGTATACTCCTGTTTCTGCATATTTCACTTAGTTACTCTTCCATTAATGAGAATATACTTTAGTTCTTAGGTATCACAAAATGTGCTGGAATTGAAGGACAGGCACACTAATACACTAGTTGTATGGCCAACAGTCAAGAGGTCTACATAATTACTCTGTGAAGCAATCTGGAATTATCAAAAAATGACAAAAAATTCCTTTAATTCATAAATTTGTTGGGCATAAAGGAAGTCAAAGTTAGAAAGAAAGGTCTCATATGCACCAAAATATGTATAGCAACACTTTTTATAATAGCAAAGAACTAGAAACAAAGCAGATGTCCATCATTGGGGGGATGGCTAGACAAATAGTGTTACATAAATATAAGTGATTATTATTAATGCTATAAGAAATAATGAATATGAAGAATACTAAAGAACATTAAAAAACATGAATTATTACAAGACGAAGTAAGCAAAATCAAGAAAACAATATACATGATGAAAGGAAGGAAGGAGAAAAGGAAGGACAATAGCATATGCTTCAATATGCATTCGAAGTTCATCAGGTCTTTCTGTGGAGGCAGAGGTCATTTTTCATCATGAGTCTTTTGGGATTGTCTTGGATTATTCTGTTGCTGAGAATAACTAGGTCATTTGTAGTGGTTAATTGGACAGTCTTGCTTTTACTGTGTACAATGTCCTCCTGCTTCTGCTCACTTCACTCTGTATTAGTTCATGTTGGTCTTTCCAGGTGTTTTCTGAAATCATCCTGTTCATTATTTCTTATAGCACAATAATATTCTAAGGCAATCATATGCAATAACTTGCCCAGACATTCCCCAATTGATGGACATCTTTTCAATTTCCAATTTTTAGATACTACAAAAAGAGCTGCCATATATATTTTTGTACGAATAGTTTTTTCCCCTTTTTTATCTCTTTGGGATACAAGCTTTATAGTGGTATTGTTGAGTCAAAGGTTATGCACAGCTTTATAGCCTTTTGGGCATAGTTCCAAATTGTTCTTCAAAATGGTTGATTTAGTTCACAACTCCATTAGTGTATCAGTATCACAGTTTTCCCACATCCCCTCCAACATTTATCACTTTCCTTTTCTCTCATATTGGTCAAACTCATGAGTGTGAAGGGGTACCTCAGAGTTGTTTTAATTTGTGTTTCCTTAATCAATAGTGATTTAGACCATTTTTCATAGGACTATATATAGCTTTGATTTCTTTGTCTGAAAATTGCCTATTCATATTCTCTGGCCATTTGTCAATTGAGGAATGACTTCTCAAAAATTTGACTCGGTTCTCTATGTGTTTCAGAAAAGAGGTCTTTATCAGAGGTACAGTAAAAAAAAATCCCAATTCTCTGCTTTCTTTCTCATTTTGGCTACATGGGTTTTGTTTCTTCAAAAACTTTTTCAACTTTATATAATCAAAATTGTACATTTTACATTTAATAATCTTCTCTATACTTTATTTGTTCATGAATTCTTCCCTTATTCACAGAAATGACAGGTCAGCTTTTCCATGTACTCCTAATTTCCTTATGGTATTACCCTTCATTTCTAAATGATTTGCCCATTTTAACCTTATCTTAGTATACAGTGTGAGATGTTGTTCTACACCTAGTTTCAGGCATGCCATTTTCCAGTTTTGCCATCAATTTGTGTCAAATAATGAGTTTTTCTCTGAAAAGTTTGGGTCTTTGGATTTATCAAACACTAGAATACTATGCTCATTTATCACTTTGTATTGTCTGTTCCATTGTTCCACCGTTCTATTTCTTAGCCACTACCTAATTACCACTTTATAATACAGCATGGGAGCTGATATGGCTAGGCCACCTTCCTTCAATTTTTTGTTCATTGATTCTCTTGATGTTCTTGAACTTTTGTTCTTCCAGATAAATTTTGTCATCATTTTTTCTAACTCTATAAAATATTTTTGGTAGTTTGCTATGACACTGAATAAGTACATTAATTTAGGCAGAATTGAAATTTTTATTATATTGGCTATTCTACCCATGAGCAGTTGATATTTTTCCAATTGCTAAAATCTGTTTTATTTGGGTAAGATCATTTTGTAATTGTGTCCATATACTTCCTAGATTTGTCTTGGCAAGTAGACTCCCAAGAATGGTATATACTCTGCAGTTATTTTTTATTTATTTATTTTTAGTTTTCAACACTTTCATAAGATCTTGAATTACAAATTTTCCCCCCATCTCTCCTCTTCCCCACCCCAAGATGGCATAAAATATTACCTTCCAGTTCTAGAATATCAGGGCAGTTTTCCTTGGTAATTTCTTGAAAGACTATGTCTAGGCCCTTTTTTTGATCATGGCTTTCAGGTAGTCCAATAATTTTTTAAATTATTTCTCCTGAATCTGTTCGCCAGGTCAGTGGTTTTGCCAATGAGATATTTCAAATTGTCTTCCATCTTTTTCATTCTTTTGGTTCTGTTTTATAATTTCTTGATTTCTCATAAAGGCACTAACTTCCACTTGCTCCATTCTAATTTTTTTTTCCAATTAGATTTTTTATTTTTAGTTTACAACACTTAGTTTTACATGTTCTTGAGTTTCAAATTTTCTTCCCTTCCCTCTCCCCCTCCCCCAAATGACATGCAGTTGAATATAGATTCTACATAAACCTGCTCATTAATCTTATTTACACAATACTCAAGATGAAAAGAAGATTTATGACCAACTGAGTGAAACATGAGAGAGAAGAGACAAAATCAAAAACAGCAGAAAAAAAAGAGAGCAAATAGTTTGCCTCAATCTGCATTCAGATTCCACAGTTCTATCTCTTCGTGTAGCTAGCTTTTTCCATCATGAGTCCTTTGGAACTGCCTTTGAGCCTTGCATTGTTGAGGAGAAGCAAGTCTACCAAAGTTAGTCATCAGAGAATCAATATGTCTGTGGTTGTGTATAATTTACTCCTGGTTCTGCTCCTCTCACTCAGCATCAGATCATGTAGGTCTTTCCAGGTTATCATGAAGTCCGTATATTCCCCATTTCTTATGGGACAATAGTATTCCATTACATTCATATACCACAACTTGTTTATCCATTCCCAATTGATGGGCATCCCCTTATTTCCAATTCTTTGCCATCACAAAAAGAGCAGCTATAAATATGTATATATAGGTCCCTTTCCCACTTGTGGGATCTCTTTGGGATATAGCCCTAGGAGTGGTATTGCTGGGTCAGAGGGTATGCACATTTTTATAGCCCTTTAGGCATAGTTCCAAATTGCTATCCAAAATGGCTGGATCTGTTCACACCTACACCAACAATGTATTAGTGTTCCAATTTTCCCACATCCTCTCCAGGATTTATCGTTTTCCTGTTTTGTCATGTTAGCCAATCCAACAGGAAATATGTGTTACCTAAGAGTTGTTTTGATTTGCATTTCTCTAATCAGTACTGATTTTGAGCATTTTTTCATATGCCTATAGATATCTTTAATTTCTTTCTCTGAAAACTGCCTGTTCATATCCTTTGACCATTTCTCAATTGGGGAATCACTTGCATTCCTATCAATTTGGCTCAGTTCCCCATATATGTTAGATATGAGGCCTTTATCAGAGAAATTGGTTGTAAAGATTTTCTCCCAGTTATCTGCTTCACACCTAATCTTTGTTGCATTTGCTTTGTTTATACAAAAACTTTTCAGTTTAGCATAGCCAAAATTATCCATTTTGCATTTTGTAATGCTATCTATCTCTGGTTGGGTCATGTATTCTTCTCTTTCCCATAAATCTCACAAGAAAACTATTCCTTGCTCTCCCAAATTGTTTATAGTATCATCTTTTATTCTTAAATCGTGAGCCCATTTTGACTTTATTTTGGCATATGGTGTAAGATATATGTTCATGCCTAGTTTCTGCCATATTATTTTCCAATTTTCCCAGCAGTTTTTTGTGAAATAGTGAATTCTTAACCAAGAAGCTGGATTCTTTGGGTTTATCAGAGTCGATTACCATAGTCAGTGACTTCTGCATCTTGTGTACCTCACCTATTCCATTGATATACCACTCTGTTTCTTAGCCAGTACCAGGTCGTTTTGAGGACTGGTGCTTTATAGTACAGTTTGATATCTGGTATGGCTAGGCCACCTTTGCTAGCATTTATTTTCATTAATTCCCTTGATATTCTGAACTTTTTGTTCTTCCAGATGAGTTTTGTTATTATTTTATCCAGCTCAGTAAAATAATTTTTTTGGTAGTTCGATTGGTATGGCACTGAATAAGTAAATTAATTTAGGTAAAATTGTCATTTTTATTATATTAACTCTGCCTAACCATGAGCAACTGATGTTATTCCATTTACTTAGATCTGACTTTATTTGTGTGAGAAGTGTTTTGTAATAGTGTTGACATAGGCCCTGGGTTTGTCCTGGAAAGTAGACTCCCACATATTTTATAGTGTCTACAGTAACTTTGAATGGGATTTCTCTTTCTATCTGTTGTTGTTGGGCTTTGTTAGTAATCTATAGGAAAGCCAAGGATTTATGTAGGTTTTTTTTTTTATATCCTGTAGCTTTGCTAAAGTTGTTTATTATTTCAAGTAGTTTTTTTTACTTGATACTCTAGGATTCTCTGAGTAAATCATCATATCATCTGCAAAAACTGATAATTTAGTTTTTTCTATGTCTATTCTAATTCCTTCAATTTCTTTTTCTTCTCTTAATGCTAAAGCTAACATTTCTAGTACCAAATTGAATAGTAAGGGTGATAATGGACATCTTTGTTTCATCCAGGATCTTACTGGGAATGCATCTATCTTATACCCATTACATACAATGCTTGCTGATGGTTTTAGGTAGATGCTATTTATAATTTTAAAGAAGACTCCATTTATTCCTATGCTTTCTAGTGTGTTTAATAGGAATGGGTATTGTATTTTGTCAAAAGCTTTTTCAGCGGGGGGGCGGAGCCAAGATGGCGGCTGGGAAGCAGTGACTGGCGTGAGCTCCCCATCAAGTTCCTCCAAAAACCTATAAAACAATGGCTCTGAACCAATTCTAGAGCTGCAGAACCCACAAAGTGCCAGAGGAAAGCAGGGCCCCAGCCCAGGACAGCCTGGATGGTCTCTGGGTAAGGTCTGTC
>JAQQSZ010019454.1:0-10362 GCA_028646595.1 Phalanger gymnotis
GGTGGGGCCCTGCTTCCCTCTGCCACTTTGTGGGTTCTGCAGCTCTAGAATTGGTTCAGAGCCATTGTTTTATAGGTTTTTGGAGGAACTTGGTGGGGAGCTCACACCAGTCACTGCTTCCCAGCCGCCATCTTGGCTCTGCCCCCTATCAGTCACTTTCTGATAAGTTTTTGAAAACATTTTTTTTTAAGTGTTAGAAGGGAATATATATGTATATATGTATACATGGATATGTGTTTGTCTATATGTATATATGCACACCTCTTTCCAGTGGAACAACCCATTTCAGCTTCCTTGTGAGCTGCACAAACAATGTCAGCAGGTAGCCACTAGCCACAAAGATGCTTCAGAATTCCCCGCTCTTTGGGAGTTCACAGGGACAAAAGGGATTTATGCCTCGCTCCTTGTTTTCTTCGAACATTGAGCAAGAAGGCTATCTAATGTCTCCCCTGCTGAGGCAAAATAGGCATGGCATCTACCCAGAGTAATAAAGTTAGATGAATTGGATGCTTGCAACATGTCTTAACATTAAAAAGGTATTTTTCTTTCACTGAATATGAATTAGAAATACCTACCAGCAACACCCGGTGGATTGTTAATAAAGGTTACTGACCTCATTGGTTTCCTGGATGGCTGGTGATGTAGTGGCTGCAAAGGGTTGGCTTAAAAATTACAATTTCATTAATAGCTATTTAAGTTTGCTGAAATAACAGAATCCATACCTGTCATTTCTCCTGTGAAGCCTCACTCTAATTTAATCGCCAATGAAGACATCCTATTGAAATAAATTCATTGTTCTTTTCGTTTTTTTCCCAAAGGCGCTCTTGAAAAAAATGTGACATTCTGAAGTCAGTAATATGTTCCACATTAAAATGAGTAAAAATTCTAGGAGAGTCTGTTTGCAATATAGCTTTTCTCTGATTAATAACCCTTGCAAATGTATGCTTATTATACCATAAACATGACCTTTATAAGGACATTAGGAAATCAGAGTATGAATATACCATGTCAAAGACTTTTGAATGTCACAGAATGATGGGCTTGGAAAGTGATGTGATTCCCCCCCTCCTCCCCCCGTCCTTAACTGTTAAGGGGATCTGTTCACATGGTCTAAGACTTGTGGTTGTTAAAGACCATTATTTTATAGAGACCTCTCATTGGTGGAAGTCAAGATTGAGTATAATCCAATGCATTAGAAAAGAATATGTTGTAAGCATAAATAGGAGAAGGGACTATTTCACCTTTGGTAAATTTTATTATAGTTAAGATTAAAATAATTAGGATATGCCTTTATTTCCCTTTCTTCTTTTGGGTTTCCTTTCTTTGCTCAAGAGCTTTTTGAAACAATTTTTTATTACAAACTCTAGTCCTCAGTTATGATAAAGGCATCATTTCTTGAAATTTGTTTGCTAAATGTCCATCTTTAAAACTTGGGAGTATGTTTTTTCTTAAGTTTTTAACCAACAACTTTTAGTTAATTTAGTGTAATTTTTGCAAGGCAATCAGGGTTAAGTGACTTGCCCAGTAATATGAAGTGTCTGAGGCTAGATTTGAATTCAAGTCCTCCTGACTCCAGGGCTGGTGCTCTATCCACTGTGCCACCTAGCTGCCCCAACCAATAACTTTTAAAAAATCACAAATGGAAAAAAGACTCTACATTACATATGATTTCCCAATATGCATGGGTAGAGGGAATGTCCTCTCTAGAAATTCTCTCTGGCATTTAAAACACAGATCTGAAGAATGAAAAGGAGACAAAATCGGGGGTCAGACCCAGATACTCTGAGGAGCAAACTATCTCTTTAAAAATGAGAGAAAGGCTTAGAAAATGAACTCCAAGCACTCATCCCTACGGTCTCAGGACCAAAAAGCATATAAAGCATGCTCTGCTGCTTCCAGACAAGATCGCAGCTAAAGCAATTGAAATCCTTCCGGCTGCATGTTAAGCTCCATGTCTGCTTGTTCCTTCTTTAGTGGAAATGGAGAACATCTGTTCCCCATCCTTCATATGTTAGCTTTTCAAAATAGATGATTGTAGAGGAACCTTTCAGCCTTTCTTCTCCAGCACAAATACTTCCAATACCTCTGATCCATTTAGCCTATTGGCCTGCCTTTCATGGCTTGGGTTACTCTTTTCTGGAAACTTTCCAGGTCTCTTCCCCCATTTAGCACAAGTTCTGGGCGCCTAATGTTTACATAGTACCTTAAGAAGACCAGCTGGGAGTGGATGAAACATTACCTTCTTGTTTCTGTGGAATGAGTGTCCAAACATCTCAAGAGGAAGCTCCCTTTCATAACATTCTGTGCCACTATCCCTTGGTCAGGCTAGCTTCTCATCGTGCCAGGCTTTCCCATAATCCCACTTTCTTCATCTTGTCTATCTTCAGTTTGTTTCTGCTCCCCAAAGCCAAGCTGGTGTCACGAAAAACCATGGGTCTGATTAATATTTTCCCTGCCTTGCTGGGCTTCGAATTGGCCAGCTGTTTCAAGCCTCCTCCACTTTCCATCTCCATGGATCATCTCTTATCTTCTACTTCTTTAAGTAAGAGTTTTAGTTAGGCAAATGTATTAATAAGTGTCTTTAATGAATAGAATGTTTTATCTGTGTGAGTATATTTCCTTTATTACTCTTGGCTTAGTGTCCCTGCTATAACATCTCCCTTTGCATTTGGGGAATAGATGAAAGCTTCTGTTCTGCTCACTTGCTTTCCTGCTGACCCTTTTTATATTTGTGTATTGCTGGATTTCTAAGAAGCACACCTGGACTTTCCCTGGTCCTACTCATTTGTGTTCCTGTGCACATTTCCTGAAAATGGGGTGATTTCTTTTTAAAAATCTCTCATCACTGAAGTCATGGCTTTTCCTTTGCAATTATAAGTCAAGTTGCCACAAAACAGCATCAGTAACACACTTTATATCATAACAATGAGATTTGTTTTCCATAAACTATAGTGAGGAAAATCACACCATCTTCTGCAAGACTATGCTTTCTTTTTTTTCTGGAAGAAAGGAATACAAGAATCACATTTTAATTGCACTAACCAATTTTTGGCCAAGAGGTTTTGTGGTTAAACTACCTTGTCATACTAGAACATTCTTAAATCCCAGGAGCAATTCTGAATTAAGTTCAATATTATCCCAAGCTTTGCCTTGAGCCACAGAATCCATGTGGCAAAATTAATCCTTGTTAGTCAGTTGAGAATGACAAAGCGGGGTGAAAGAAATCAGTCAAAAAAAACAACAATCGACCTTGGTAATGACAATGTGTGTCTGAAGGTTGGAAATGTGAATCGTCAGCCTCTGTAGGATAGTGAAAGGGTGAGAAAAGGAGTCTGTAGGTGAGAACAGAAATGGTATGTTTTATAGCAGAGCTGTAGGTTAAACTCATGATGTAGCCAGAGTATATGAAATTCCATAAGACAGGATAGGAAATGTATGCAGGACAGTCAGACCAGAGAGTTAACTCTAATTCAATTCAAAGGCCTAGACAGAAATTGAAAAATAAAAATTTTAATGATAGCACAGCACTGGAAAATTAGCATAGCACTGGTCCAGTTATGCTTTACGAGAAACACTAGGCCAATGACAGGCTATTTCATTAATGTCCCTGGCTCTGGTTGTTCCGTGTTAACCTAGGCATATTCTCTGCTGTATCTATACCACTGTGGGCCTCAGCTCATCCTTTTCTCCAGCTACCCCAAAGCTGCCATAATTAATTATTTTCCGAATTTCCCTAGTGCATATGCCTTCCCAGCTCTATGTGATGTGGACAGTTTGTGAAAGTACCATAATGAATCATTCAAGATACTCATGTAAATACACCAATGGTGTTTAAGTTCCCTGGATGTAGGGGTGTTGTGTTCTTCCAAATTGGTCATCGTCATAATCATTAGGATCACCAAAATACAAACTTCTGCTTTGATGTTTAAGGCCTGCCTATATTTATCTTCGACCTATATTTTTAAAATAGATTTCTGTTTTTTTGTTTTTGTATTGCCCAGATACTTATTTATATCCCTTCTCCTTCCTTCTCCAAGAGTGCTGTCCTTTATAACAAATACTTTTCTCTTTTTTTTCTGGCAGGGCAATTGGGGTTAAGTGACTTGCCCAAGGTCACACAGCTAGTACATGTGTCAAGTGTCTGAGGCCAGATTTGAACTCAGGTCCTCCCGACTCCAGGGCCAGTGTTCTACTCACTGCACCACCTAGCTGCCCCTATAACAAATACTTTTAAAGGAAGAGGGTAGGAGAGAGGAAAAAGAGAAACATCAGTAAAACTGTTTGACATCACATATGATATTCTATTCCATCAACCTCTTTCCTCCTCCCTTCCCCACCCCTGTCCATCTTTGCAAAAGAGTAGAAGAAAATGTCTTCTAATATCTCCCTTTAGGGGATGACTTTATTCTTAACAATTGTGTGACATGGCTTTGAACCATCTTTCCAAATTAATTTCACACTGTTCTCTGATGTATTTTAAAATTTAGTCAGACTGGCCTCTTTGCTGTTCCCTGTACATGACTTTACTCCTCCAGCCTCTGCACCTTTGTACATGGAATGTCATCCCCCTTCATTTCCACCATTTGGAAATCCTCTCTTCCTTCAGAGCTCAGTTGCAGTGCTATGTCCAACAGAAGGCCTTGATTCATCTGTCCTGCCCCCATCCATAACTTTGTATTTACATAGCATTTATTTAGCTGTGTACATATTCTGTCCTTCCAGGCGACTGTAGGTCCCTGGATGGTGAGGACTGGTTTGTTTTGGTCTTTATATCACTGTAGCATAGCACAGTGCCCAGAACATAAGAAATGCTTATTGAATTGAATCATCAAATGTTTATCAAATGCCTAGATTGATATTATCTGTCCCTTGGAAGTTTCTAATCTGAAAAGGAAAGACCATGTTGATGGCAAATGACGTAAGGGGTGGTTTCTATCAGAATAATGATAGCAACAGAATGGGATTAGACCTGTCATTTCATTGATCTAGCTAACTTCTGAATAAGAAAGTTCCTTCTACCGTCACAGCTCAGCACTATCTTTACAGCTTCTAGTCTTCCAAGAGTTGACCAGAACCTGGAGAAGTTAAAGAACTTACCAAAAAACCAAACAGCCTGTAAGCGTCAGAGGCAGGATTTGAACCTTATTGTGAAACCAACTAAGTATCCACTATGCAACCTGCCTCTACTTTATTGGAAAATAGAGAGAAGTTAATGTGGCAAAAAGATATGTCTGCAGCTCTGGTCATTTTACCTTTCTACCAAGGGTTATTTTAATGGAAATTGACACAGTTCTTTGCACATAATTGGAATTATTATTGAATGATTGGATATATAGAGGGAAAGCATATTGGATCAGAAGAGTCCTTGGAAAGAGGGAAGATGAAAAGGAGAAAGTAATAGGGGCAGCAGGTCCAGATAAGTAATTTTTTTAAAAATGGGAAAAAAGAGACTACACTGAACAGAAAAACTAGAGGTGTAGCTTGTCCATTGGCTAACAGTTGGAAAATAAATAGACCCTCTTTTTTGTAAATACTTCCATGCTTTCAAATCAGTGCTTACCCAAAAGGAAACTTCTAGCCATCATTACATATTTCATCATCATCATCTAAGACCATATCTTAGATGCTTCAGTTGTTTGAGGGTTTCAAAACTTTTTTGGTGAACCATTTTTGTGTATTCAATCTGATTTTGACATTCATGGAACGATATGAGTATTCCTAAGGCCTTACCCCATGCGGGCTAGCCTGCTTTTTCCTTAAAAGAAAACATATTGAAAACGTCCTTGAGACTTAATTGGGCCAGAGGACTCAGCTTGGGATGATTGCTATAGCTTCCTTATTAGCCTAGATACAAAACGCAACACAGGAAGAGTCAGGAGGTCCTCTGCCACGCTGCCCACATGCTTCCCACCAAGTGGAGTCGTGTTGAATATGGAGACAAAGAAGTGGCTTACAATCGAATCAATGCTGTGTGCTTGACGAACAGGTTTTCTGTGTAATTGCTAAGTAAATTCCCTTTTGTTTACTTTAGATGATCCATGAGTATCTCATTACGTTGTAATCCCAAACATGAGCTATTTAACTGCCCCGGTCAGTCCTGATCCATAATAGTACACCAAACATTGACTGTCTTACCTATTTATGAAAATATGTATATATGTGTAAACACACACACACACACTTAGAAGACCTAAAGGGAATCAGGATGAGGGAGCATGTAAGAGTGGAAAGTATATAGAATAAGGAAACCTCGGTTTGGATCTTGACTTTAACCTTTCCTAGCTGGGTGATGATGGGAAACCAACTTGACCTCTCTGAACCTCAGTTTTCTTACCTGTAAAACATAGATAATAATACTTGTCCCTACCCACCTGACAGATATGTCACCAGGAGATCCAAATCAACTCAGTTCAATTCAGTAAGGATTTATTGAGTATCTGTGATGTGCCTGGCATTGAACTAGGGGATGTTAAACCTGAAAAGGCTATGATGGTACATAATTTTATGATAATAAAGATGGTGTGAAATGTTCGAAAGAACATATTTCTTGTAGCGTGGTTCTCAGAAATTTTCCTTTGCCTTGTTTTTTCAGGCGGGATTGAGGATTCAGAGAAAAATGATTCCAGTCCTCTGGGGATATGATCGATGCTTTCTCCTAAGAGCAGGGAACAGAAAGAGTGACAATAAGAAACTGTGGAAGATGCCATTGGTAAATGTGAACAGGACCGATGAAAGTTCCATATTTGGGTGTATTGAGTGACTTTTGAAAATGATATAGGGCAGGCCCTAGTACTTTTTGAGAAAAAGTAGGCCTAGCTTCAGTGATCCTGCTTCTTTTGAAATTGCCCTCATTTTTTTTCGGTAGGCATGCTTGTTGAAAATCACGTAATACACTTTGAGTTAGTCTATCAGGAGGAGGAGCTGTAGCTGCGAAAGGACACTATCATCCAAACAGTTACAAAGAAAGGAGTTGGCTTGAGATGGCAAACAAAGTATTAGGAATCACAGGACCTCAGTTGGAATCCCTGTACAAATCTGTTCCTCACATGAACAGAGACAAGACAAACACCAATGCCCAAAACATGTTGACAAATGTGATTTCAATACAAACTCCTAGTGCGACTCACACTAAAGAATACCGCATTCTTCCCTCACCCTCCCTACCTCACACAGGAAAAAGAGCCTGAAAAAGGAAGTTTGATTTACCTATAGGAGATGCACTCTTACATTTTATTAATTTACCATGGTTTTTTAATCTGTCGTCCTCAAGAGTTACCTAGAACACTCAGAGGCTAAGTGACTTGCCCAGAATCACACTGCTTGTAGCTTTCAGAGGTGGGACTTCAATCCAGTTGGTACAGCGAGTGGACAAAGCGATGAACTGGGAGTCAGGGAACTTCAGTCGTTTTAGTCATGTCTGACTCTTCACGACCGCATTTGAGGTTTGGCAGAGATACTGGATTAGTTTGCCATTCTATTTTCCAGCTCATTTTACAGATGAAGAAACTGAGGCAAAGGGTTAAGTGACTTGCCCAGGATCATACAGAGAGTGACTGAGGCTAGTTTTAAATTCTGAAAGTTGAGGCTTCCTGACTTCAGGCCCAGTGCTCTAGCCACTGAGTCACCTAGCTGCCCTCAAATAACAATCTAATGTTGTTGTTCAGTTATGTCTGACTCTTTATAACTCCATTTGAGGTTTTCTTGGCAAAGATACCAGTGTGGTTTTCCATTTCCTTCTCTATATAATTTTTCAGAAAAGTAAACTGAGGCAAATAAGGTTAAGTGACTTGCCCAAGGTCACACAGCTAGTAAATGCCTTAGGCCAGGAAGACCTGAATTCAAATGTGGCTAAGACATTTACTAGCCATATGACTTACGCAAGTCACTTTGCCTGTGTCTCTTTGTTTCTTCATCTGTAAAATGGGAGTAATGATATCACCTGTCTGGATTGCTGTATGGATTAAGTGAGAATATATTGAGAGAGCCCTTTGGAAACTTTAAAGAACTGAACTAATGTTAATGATAATCATGGTGACGGCAATACCTCCAGGCTGCTTCTTTGTTATTTATATAGCTACAGAAATTGTGTACTGTTATTTAGGCCCTGTTCTTTTAACTCTGCATCACTTCCAAAAAGTTTTCCCATTTTTCAGTTGTTCGTATTTGATTTTCTTCATGGTGCCTCTATGTGCCACAGGCTGCTGAGCTATTCCC
The DNA here is from genome assembly GCA_028646595.1 of Phalanger gymnotis. Classification (NCBI taxonomy): domain Eukaryota; kingdom Metazoa; phylum Chordata; class Mammalia; order Diprotodontia; family Phalangeridae; genus Phalanger; species Phalanger gymnotis. The sequence goes on from JAQQSZ010019454.1 coordinate 8,215, forward strand.
TAATCTTCAAGCATACAATTTGTCTCCGAATGGTTGCCTGTACAAATCATACAGATGGGTCTTTTCCTGTTGATAATCCCTTGAGGGAATAAATCCAATAAACCCTTGGGTCAGAGAACATGAGCATTTTTGTAAATTTTTTTGCATAATACCAAATCTTTTTTTAAAAGAGTTGAGTCAATTCACCGTTCTCTATCAGGAAATTAATGTATTTTTTTTTCTCCCACCTGCCCACACCACTGAATTTTTCTGTCTTTATCTACTTAATGGGTTTGAGGTGATTCCTCAGAGTAATTTTCGTCTTTGTTTGCCTTGTTATTAGTCATTTGGAGTCCTTTTTTTGTGAGTGTTGGTTTGCAATTCAGCTTTTGAGAATTGCTTGTTCACATCCTTTGGAGGCAGCAGGGAGCAGGAGCAAGGACTTTTTTCTTGGAAGCAGAGATCCTGGGTTGGCACCTCAAGTTAGTGACCTTGATCTCTGAGCCTCAACTATCTTTTCTGTAAAATTAGGAAGATGGACTCATGACCTTTGAAGTCTTTGCACACTCTATCTCTGTGCTGTGAAACAGCCTCAGAAAATACATTTACCCTATAAATAGTAGCTTCCAAACCCTTTGTGCTATCTTTGGCAGCATTGTGTTCACCCGGTGACATGGAGAGCAGCAGTATCAGATACCAGTGTGCATCTCTCTATTGGACAAGAAATTTGATCGAACGAAGATAAGGAAAATGAGACGCCATCCAAAGTCCTCCTCTGTCCAGGAGCCACCTAAAGGGAAGCTAAAATATCTTCCTGCAGATCTGGTTCTAGAAAAGACAACAAAGCTGTTCACTTGTCTGTATTATAGTGCTGTAGACCCAGACAACAGCCATTTGCCGAGTATTCCTCTCATCAAATGCCTAACAATAAGCATTTAATAATTATAGGCCATCTCCTGGGCATTCAAAGACAAAAAAATAAAACAGTCCCTTCCTCCAAGGAGCTTATAGTCCATTTGAGAAAACAACCAGTATATACATATGCAAAATGTTTCAAGTTCAATTATTTAGCTGTTTCGTAGTTTTCTCAGACTCTTCATGATCCCATTGGAAGCTTTCTTGGCAAAGCTACCCAAGTAGTTTGTTGTTTCCTCCTCCAGCTCATATTACAAACGAGGCAACTGAGGCAAGCAGGGTAAGTGACTTGCCCAGGGTCACGTAGCTAGGAAATGTCTGAGGCCAGATTGAACCCAGGAACATTAGTCTTCCTGATTCCAGGCCCAATGTTCTATCCTTTGAGCCACCTAGCTATCCCTCAAAATATGTTTAAAAAATAATCTGGGGGCAGCGAGGTGGGTTGAACACTAGCAATTTTTAGTAATCAGGAAGGGCTTTGTATAAAAGAAGACATTGGAACTGACCTTTGAATGGGAGTGTGCCTTAGGGCTCCATGGTTGAGTTTAAGGACCCATTTCTTCTGGTGTTGGAAATATCTTTCCATCTTGGTAATTTATCAATCAATAAACTTTTAGTTAGTGTTATGTGCCAAGCACTCTGCCGAGCACCGGGGATACAAAGAAAAAGAAAGCAAATAAACAACTCCCATCTACAAGAAGCTTCACACACACACACACACACACACACACACACACACACACACACACGCATACATACATACACTCTCTCTCTCTCTCTCTCTCTCTCTCTCTCATACATTCATGCTTATGCATGTGTGTATGTGTATAGATAGAGAGAGAGGATAGATATAAAGTCAACAAGCATGTATTTTTTTAACTTTAATTTATTTAATATATTTAGTTTTCAGCATTGATTTTCACAAGAGTATGAATTACAAATTTTCTCCCCATTTCTACCCTCCCCCCACTCCAAGATGGCATATTCTGGTTGCCCTGTTCCCCAGTCAGCCCTCCCTTCTGTCACCCCACTCCCCTCCCATCTCCTTTTCACTTCCTTTCTTGTAGGGCAAGATGAATTTCTACGCTCCATTGCCTGTGTATCTTATTTTCTAGTTGCATGCAAAAACTTTTTTTTTTGCTTTTGAACATCTGTTTTTAAAACTTTGAGTTCCAAATTCTCTCCCTTCTTCCCTTCCCACCCACCCACCATCCCTAAGAAGTCAAGCAATTCAACATAGGCCACATGTGTATC
>JAQQSZ010019455.1:0-10361 GCA_028646595.1 Phalanger gymnotis
CATACATAGCTGCTAGAACGCTGAGCTAGGTATCACCAGCTCCAGTCTCACCTCCTCCAAGAAATAAATACTGTTTTGGGATCGCAGAAGGTCACTGTCTTTTAGACTCAAGGGTAGGAGCAGCACTAGATTTCCAGCAAAAGAAAGCCATGGAGAGGGTCTTCTTGTCATGCAACAACATGAACTAGAGACGCAAGCACAGAACAAAACCTAATCTCTCGTTATCCATAAATGGCAGACCTCAGTCTTTTTTTCCACTGAATTTTCTCCTCTGACTCACCAAATTCATTATCTTAAAATTTTCTCTCTGTTCCCTACACAGACCCACTGGTCCTACAAAAAATATATTCACACAAAACCCCAAGCATCCCAAGAACCAAATATTCCCCTTTACATGATGACATTATCTTAATAATCCTTAAAAGGAACAAAACAAAACAAACAGGGATTGGTTAGCAACTGCTTATTATAATATGAGTGATATTTATTTTCATCCACTTTGCTTTTCTGTGTGAATAGTTAGACTGATTTCTTTTGAATTACTTGTCAACATTCAAGACAACTAATGCAAACAGGCTGGCTACGTTTAGAGAAGCCATGCCTAGTAAGATGACAATACCCCTGTATTTTACCCTGCTTAGACCACATCTAGAGTATTGTCTTAGGCTAAATCATTTTAAGAAAGATACTGACAAAACTGAAGGATGCCCAAAGGAAAGCCAACAGGTTGGTGAATTGTCTCAAGATCATGTGATGCCAGGCATGACTGAAAGAACTGGAGATATTAACCTGAAGAAGATTAAGCTTAAAGTGGACATGATAGGTTACCCAGGTATTTGGAGGACTGTCACATAAAAGAGGAATTAATCTCATTCTTCTTGGCATCAGTGAGTAGGAATAAGAGCAAAGGGGAAAAGCTACAGAGAGATTGCATTGGGGGATTGTAAGCAGGCTCCAGAAAGTCACTACTTTTATTGATTTTTATCAAAGCTATCCTATCCACAGCACCACCCCTACTAGCCTACTAGTGACATGTCTAGACTGTCACTGGTCACTACAAAGTCAAGACAGGAAACACTGCTGAAAGGTTCAAAATTATTTCAAATAGATCATTTGGAGTAATGTAGGAAAAAATAAATGAAAGCAATTGATTTCATAGAATTCTGTCACAACTGTAGGCAAACTTAAAACTGCGTTAGTCTGTGCCTACATCAATATATTTTCAAATGTCTAGATGACTGGCTGACTGTTTCTCTTTTATTCCAAATATATCATACTTTATGAATGTAAAAAAAGAAGCCTCCCCCACCCACCACCTGACAACACAGATTGGCAAATGCTCTGCCATCTACAGTCTTAGAGAGATTTGCCAGCAGTTCCCTATACTAATGAAATCCTAGATCCAGAACCACCTTCCTCCCTACTTGACATGAAAAGGGGGCAAATTAATAGCAACCTTCCCATTCATGAAGGAAAACGGCCCATTATTCTTCATACCCTCAGAGAACAACACTAGAGGAAGTATACTTAAAATGTTATGAGAGACTCCTTATCCCTAAGGGAGATCTTCCCACTTGTCAAACTGTCTCTACACAGGTAGAATAAAGAACTTAGATGTGAATTACAATCCCCCAATACATCCTGCATGTTCTGTTGAGTTATCAAAATCCTATTCTAGCCAGGAAATAGGGGGGAAAAGTTGCCTAAGGTCCCTTCAGACTTCGAGATTCTATACAAGATTTGTGTTTTGTGATACAAATTTCTTCTTTCATTTGTCATGGGTCTCTGTGGGAGCAGAATATGGGGAAGAGCCTTGAAAGGAAAACATCACTCAAAGGTCTATAATAGAAGTAAGAATCAGAAATAAGTAGACCTAGTGGTCGAAGAGTATAGCCAGTTAAACACCAAAATACATTTGTTTAATAAGACAGAATGAGAAAAACAGGCTTCAGTATCCAGACAGGGACTAAGGAGCCAAAGTTCAACATCCAAGCAGAAGTGGAGTCATAGACTGTCAGGTCTGGAAGATATCTTAGAAGTTATCCAATCCAACCCTATCCCTTTGCAGAAAAGGAAACTGAGATCCTACAAAGTGGAGAAACTTCATCAAGGTCACATTGTGATAGGTCCAGAACTAAAATTCAGGTCTTCTGTCTCTCAGTAAAGCACTCTTTCTAAAATGTCAATCTATGGAGCAAGAAAAGAGTGTTACATCCAAAGGTGTGTTAGCTACCTTTAAACAGTTCTTAAGGCTAATTGTTAAACTGGAGCATGCTCATTTTCTCTTTGGAAATCCACAAAATCTACAAGTCAGGGCTTGGTTTGCCTTTTTGTTGATTGCCTAGACTTAAGAAGGTGTTAATAAAGCTGATTTTTGGTGAGCTTACCTGTTAAGCATTTACCAGCGCACCATTGGATCCCTATATGGCTCTATAAACATTGCCTGAGCTCAGCAGGACTGCAGTTGAAGGCTCAGGGAATGAAGTCATCACCGGACTGGAGACATGGTGACTAGAGGCTAATTGTTATTATTATTATCATTAATCTAGTATTAATATAATGCTTTAAAGGTTCACAAAGTTTTTTGCATCCACTATTTCATTTGAGCCTCATCAACATCCTTGGTTTTGTGAGTGGTCTTCTGTCATTTTCTTGATTCTTTTGAGGATGTCATTGGCAAAAATGCTGTTTGGACACAATTTGAAAGTTGACTTTTAATTCAGTCATTTTTCAGTCATGTCCAACTCTTCATGACCCACCTTTGGGGAGGTAGGGTTCTTGGCAAAGATGGTGGACTGGTTTGCCATTTCCTTTTCCAGGTCATTTTATGATGAGGAAACTGAGGCAAATAAGGCTAAGTGACTTGCCCAGGGTCACAAACTAGTAAGTGTCTGAGGACAGATTTAAACTTACAAAGATGAGTCTTCCTGATTCCAAGCCTACTGCTCTATCTACTTTGCACCTATCTGCCTAAAAGTGTGTTATACATATTTCCCTCCCCCCGAGAGCCAGTTGTTAAACACTTACCAGCATACCATTGCTTCCACCAAACTCCACTGCTCTGTCTCCTGAATATGCCCTGTGATTTCCCTCCTCAGTACCTTTGTTGGCCCTTATGCCTGGAATATATTCCCTTCCCATCTTTGTCTGTTGAATTCCTACATATCCTTAACAAACAACTCCAAATGTAGTCTTTTTCAAGACTTCCTTGGTTTTCGTACTTTCCATCACCAGTTAATAATGTGCTTCTATAGTGACATCACTTAACACTTTGCTTTACAACTCTTCAGTTAGCTAATCATGCATTTGTGTTATCCTCCTAGTAGATTGCAAGCTCCCTGAGAGGATGAACTGTGTCTTCTTTAAACTTCTCCAATTTCTAGATCAATACTCTCCATACAGTGCATGTTCAATGTATGTTTTAATTGAATTTGTTGACTTGCGACAGCAAATACTGCTGGCGAGGAAGAATGGAAGGAGTGGGAAAGTAAGCAGTTCTTCAGAATCACGACTCTATAAGAGTTTACTTAGCAATGTAGAACTTACCAACTGAATGTTAAACCTTGGTATCAAATTAAAAAAACTGAAAAGATGAATGCATCTGGCAGTCTTCTTCATTCAATCTAATTTACATTCCAGGAAATATAAAACATAATTAAAACGAAGTGCATTAGGAGGAAACAAATCCCCTAACCTCCCATACCAGTTTTTGCATCATTCCAGTGAAACTCATCCAAATGAGTGCAAGGAGAAGACAACCTACTGGGAACAACAAAACCATAAGTAATATCAGTCACGGTATTTGCTTTTTTGCTGAGAACTCCTATTGATGTCAGCTGGAGTTCTTTAAGTGGAGGAGACATCATAGAGCTAGAATTTGGCCTTTGAGGAATAATATACCTCCTACTAAAATCTAATTGTTTTCAAATAGAATAAATAGCTGAGGGGAGTTCGATAGGTAGAATACTTCTTGATGTTGGCAAAACAGCATGATAAAGAGAAAAGAATTGAAGACAGGGAAGAAATCAGGTGACCTACTTTCCAGTCCCAACTCTTCCACAAATTAGCTGGTCAAATCATTTAATTCCTCTGGCCCTCACTTTACTCTCTTCAAAATCTTGATGCTATAGTTAACCAATTCAACTATACATTGATCTCTACTTTCAAATCTGGTGTCCTCTTGTCCTATTGCCACTTATCCTCTTTCAAATGCCGACTGTGGATTACTCCCACCATGGGTCTTTTCTATTCCTACTCTTTAGTCCTATACTGCTGAACTTGAGAAGTTTCATAACTATAAATTTATATTATCTAAAAGAATCCTAAATGATATAAATAAGGACATTAGGAACAGAAAGATTGACTGACATGGCAAAAGTTATACATTTAGTCTCAGAATATAAAATATAGATCTCTTGTATCTTAAGCAAACCCTCCCCTTGCCCTGCCCAAGGCTGTTATTCATATAAAGGTTATGTTGCTCAGTTTTTAATATGTATGTTTTATCTCCTAAATTAAATTACAAATTTCTGGAGGATAACGACCTCATAATCTTATACTTCAGCATTCCCTTATCTCTTAGCACAATATTGATGACTTAAAAGGTACTCAATATAAGCTTGTTGATTAAATATGATGGACAGAAAAGTTGCTTTCTATCATTAGTGACCCTAGAAACTATAACTAAAGCTCGAAAATATACTTAACAATGGAACTTATAATTTGTGTTCTAAGCTTAAATCTCAATTCCTCCAAAGATCTGGAATATAATCAGTGTAGATACTTTTCGTACTCTTTCATATCACAACTCTTCCTCACCTCATTCTGTGTGACTCTTGTCCACATTTTCCAGTAAATCAACCATAGGAGGGTCCGCTCAACATCCCTGATTCTAGTTCATTACTTTAGCTAATTATGTGTTATTTTGTGTTCTTGCTACATAACCAGCTCATCTCATTTTAAGATCATGTTTCCAGGATGACCATTTTTGTTCACTTCCTATGTGCAAATGTTTCTTAGTATATTCTTTTGTCTAGTTATTTAATCTACCATGCATCTCACCATTGACCTTGAATCTTCAAACATACTGGTTTTCCAAGATCCGGTCATGTAGCACTACTTGAGGGTTATTAGGCCATAAAAAATGACTTTTTAAACCAGGGATCAACTTGGCAATATTAACATTCCTTAATACAATATGATTTTTAAAAATCAGTTGAAATAATTTTTAATGTCATGTACAACTGATAACATTAATGGATGTTTTTGTTGATGCCACTGGTGGTTGTAGTATGATGTCAAATGCATGATAACAGCTGAAATTTAGATTCATACACATCTATGTATTCCTCAAAGCACCTAAAAAGGAAACAGTAAACAAATGTCTGCTGGCTGGTTGATTTACAACTGCAGATTATATTTTAGAAAGCTTTAGTCACTGAATTTGAAAGGATAAAATTGCATGGAAAATTCAAGTATTACTTTTTCCTGATCTTTTCAAGGTGTATGCACTATTGTGTGTGTGTGTGTGTGTGTGTGTGTGTGTGTGTGTGTGTGTGTGTATGATGTGTAGCCTTGGCCAGAAAGTAAAAGTATTCCAGAAACCCCTAGATCAGGGTTCATTCTTTTCTAAATATAAATCAAAATGGCTCCCAGCCATAAACTGGCAAAGCTTTACTCAGAGGGAAGTGGGTACTGTTTTCATTTATTTTCATTCATGAAAAGAATAGCATTTGTCCAAGAATCTGATAATTCTGAATAAGAATGGTTCCTTTGCAAGAAATCATTGAATATGATTTTTTCATAAGAATATTTAAAATATTCATTAAAAACCAATTTATTGCATATATAGAATGTGCGTAGGGCACATAGTGCCATAGTGTGTACTGCCAATCTTTAACAGCAAGGCCCCTTTAAGAAAAATTAACTGTTGGGAGGTGGAGCCAAGATGGTGGCTGGAAAGCAGGGACTAGCGTGAGGTCCCTGCCAAGTCCCTCCAAAAACCTATATAAAATGGCTTTGAACCAATTCTAGAGCTGCAGAACCCACAGGATAGCAGAGAGAAGCAGGGCTCTAGCCCAGGACAGCCTAGATAGTCTCTGGGTAAGGTCTATCCTACACGGAGCTGGAAGCGGAGGGGAGTGGAGCTGAGCTGAGCAGAGCCCAGCGTGGGCGGCAGGGACCAACCAGACCAGGAGCCAGGTGGAGCGTGCCCTAGCTCCTTGAATCAGTGAGCTGCAGCAGTTACCAGACTTCTCAACCCACAAACACCAAAGACAACAGAGAAGATTAGTGGGAAAACCTGCTGGAGACAGGGAGTTTGTGGTTGGGCCACTGCCCTGGGGGCAACAGAGGTGGGGCAGCTTTAGAACTACAGCTGCTGTTGCTTCTGGCCCCAGGCCCACCCGATGGGAGGAATTAAGTGGCAGATCAGAGCAGGAATGAAGAGCCTACAGAAGATCCAAGTCCACTCCAGGTTGGGGGTTCTTGGGGAAGGAGGAGTGCTGGTGAGGCACAGCTGGCGCATCCCCCCAAGTGTGGAACAAAGAACTCTTTAGTCTACAAGCAGTCATACCCTACTGAAAAACTCAAGGGTCAAGTAAGTTGGCTGGGAACCTGTCCAGGCAGCGAAAACACACCCAGATTCAGTCTCAGACTTTGGAATCCTTCTTTGGTGACAAAGAAGACCAAAACATACAGCCAGAAGAAGTCAACAAAGTCAAAGAGCCTACATCAAAAGCTTTTATTTATTTTATAAAAAAAAATTATTAAAAAAATTAAGAAAAGAAAGATTAACTGTTACATATAAAGTTCATACAAAAGTACATGCTGGCCAATCATTAACTAAGCATGTCAAAGCTGTCAATAAGTTAGTTCCTGTTCTCCATATGACTGCTTAGTCTGGCTTCACTATACATCGATTTTGATTTCTGCTTGTGTTTCCCAATCTTAAGTAATTAATCCAGCTATAATTTTTTTGTTTGTTTTTGCTGCTTTCTGTGGTAAAATACTTCAGCTCTTGGTCCTGTGATTTGCTAAAATTTTGTATTTTACCTTGGTCACAATTGTTCCATGCAATGCTGGTATTCTGTGTACCTCATGACTAACTCCTACTTACATAGTTGTATTTCATAACTATTATTTGTCTTTCTTTGATTCTGAAAGTATTTATGAAGTGCCCAACATGGTTTTCTGTGTATTTGTACCCCTAATGCCTACCATAGCACCTTACTACATGTTGGTTGAGCTGTTGTTCATTTCTCTTCCAGATCTACTCCTGATTCTCCTGACTTTTTTACATCTGTCCCACCTGACATCACCCTGTAGATGCCACTGACCCTGGGGTTGGTCCCCTCCTCTAATTGTTAAGTTCCTACCTGGAACTTCTATTTGAGGAAGGGTCCAAACCCCCCCAGGTATGGATTTTCACTCTGTCCTACCCTGGCTCTCCTGAGTTTCCTACTTTCTACTTTGTCCCTATCTTCTCTCCCTTCACCACTAACTGCTCTTATTAGCTTCCTTTCATGTGCTATCTTCCCATATTAAAATGTAAGTTCCACACAAGCAGAGACTGACTTTCTTTTTGCTTGTAGTTGTATCCCCAGCATTTAACATAATACCTGGCACATAAAGAAATGCTCCCTCTCTTCCTTTCTTCCTTCTCCCTCTTTCCCTCCCTTCTTTCTTTCCTTCTTTCTCTCTTTCTTACTTTCCTCCTTCCTTTCTTATTTTCTTTCTTTCTTTTTTCTTTATTCCCTTCCTCCCTTCCTTCCTCCCTCCCTTCTTTCCTCCCTCCCTTCCTTCCTTCCTTCTTTCCTTCCTTCCTTCCTTCCTTCCTTTCTTTCTTTCTTTTTCTGTCTGTCTCTCATTTATCTATTATTAATCTGCATCTGTTGAATTAAATTGAATCAATATGACTGACACTTGTTTCAGAACAAGAACAACAAAAACCCCTCTAATTAATATTCTCCCTCTCCGTTTACATTTGTAGGAAGCTATACACACACAGCTTTTGAAAATAACAGTTTCTAAACCACTACTCCTGTACTGTTTTCTGAAATTAATATCACTATCAGTAGCTGTTCATATGTTTTCTGGCAGCATTTCAACCACTTGGAGAAGGAAGATATAGGAAAACCTTCACTGTTCTATTTCTTTCTGAGGGGCCTATAAATTAATTAGATACCAAGACCCCTTCAATACAATCTCAATGGTCTATGAATTTCCTGACTCTTTCTTTGCAGCATTGGGCAACATTAATAGTTCTGTATTTACCAATTACAGTAATATGGCTGCTTCAACCGAACCAAACTCCTACAAGCAGAAAGACAAGGCTAAGACAAGAATTAACCTTATGCTCTTTCCATTATGATGAAATTCTTACAGATGGTCAATACTTGTAAAATATGATCTGCCTGGTATTGCCTAATATGAGCTCTGAATGACTTTTAGAATGATTAGGGAAGCAGGGCAGCATGATTAGGATAGAGCATTCATCAGCCATGTGGACTTATAGCTAGCACTAATGGACAACATTCACATTTATATGAAGGCTTGTCTTTCTATTTGTTTACTGCTTTTCAGTGAATCTTCCAAATTAGACACTAAAGTGAGGCCATGGGAAAAAAACAAAAAAAAAGAGTGATTTCTATAGTAACCTGACAGGTTGGCATTATACTGAACAGTTAGGTATAAATTCTTTTCTAAAGGACATCCAAATGCATGTTTTTGGTTCACTTTTGTACTGAAGAATAAGGTATCAAAGAATTAAATTATAATTTAATTTACCTATGCCTAATTCTATACAAAGGATTAGATAATAATTGTGATAATAGTAATAATAACAAAGATAATAGGTATCATGTATGTCGTGCTTTAATATTTGCAAAGCACATTACAGATATATTCTTTTTTTCTGACAACTCAGAGGCAAATGCTATTATTATCTCTGCTTTATAGATGAGGAAACTGAGGCAGACAGAGATCAAGCGAATTGCCTAAAGTTATGCAGTTAGTAAGTTCTGATGCCAGATTTTGATTCAGGTCTTCCTGTATTGAGGTCTAGCATTCTATCCACTGCAACATTCAGATGCCTCTAGGTGAGAAGGTACTAAGAGAACCAAAAGCAAATGGAGGTGAGTGAATCTCCTAAATATCCAGAAAATCCTCTAATAAAAGTACCAATCCATTGATCTTCAGATGGTTTGGGAGATTGTGGTAGATGATCCATTTTCTCCATATCTAGAGATTGGAATAACATGTTTTCCCTGAGTTAAACGATAAGCATTTAGGCAGCATGGATGGAACTAAGAGTTAGAAAGATCTGGGTAAAAATCACATTTTAGGGGGGCGGACTCAAGATGGCAGTTGGAAATCAGGGACTAGCCTGAGCTCCTCGCCAAGTCCCTCCAAAAACCTGTGAAAAATGGCTCTGAACCAATTCTAGAACTGCAGAACCCACAAAATAGCAGAGAGAAACAGGGCTCCAGCCCAGGACAGCCTGGATGGTTGCTGGATGAGGTCTTTCACACACAGAGCTGGGAGCAGAGCAGAGCCCAGCATGGGTCATGCAGACCAACCAGACCAGGAGCTGGGCGGAGTGTGCCCTAGCACCTGAATCAGCGAGCTGTGGCAGTTGGCAGACTTCTCAACCCAGAAACACAACAGAGAAGAACTGCAGAACCCTCAAAATACCGGAGGGAAGCAGGGCTCTAGCCCAGGACAGCCTGGATGGTCTCTGGGTAAGGTCTATCCCGCACAGACCTGGGAGTGGAGTAGAGCAGAGCTCAGCATGGGTGGCACAGACCAACCAGACCAGGAGCCGGGCGAAGTGGGCCCTAGTGCCCTGAATCAGTGAGCTGCAGCAGTTACCAGACTTCTCAACCCACAAACACCAAAGACAACAGAGAAGGTTAGTGGGAAAACCTGCTAGGGACAGGGTGATAGAGTTCGCAGTTCAGCCACCACTCCAGGAGCAGCAGAGGTGGGGCAACTACAGAACTACAACTGCAGTTGCTTCTGGCCCAAGGCCCACCTGATGGGAGGAATTAAGTGGCAGATCAGAGCAAGAGTGCAGAGCCTGCTGAAGATCTAAGTCCAGTCCAGGTTGGGGGTTCTTGGGGAAGGAGGAGTGCTGGTATGGCAGAGCTGGTTGTAATATCTCTGAAATCAACAACACATCCCCCCAAGCTTGGAACATAGTACTCTTCACTCTACAAGCAGTCATACCCTACTGAAAAACTCAAGGGTCAAGTAAGTTGGCTGGGAACACGGCCAGGCAGTGGAAACGCACCCAGATTCAGAATCAGACTTTGGAATCTTTCTTTGGTGACAAAGAAGACTAAAACATACAGCCAGAAGAA
>JAQQSZ010019456.1:0-10361 GCA_028646595.1 Phalanger gymnotis
TGATAATTTAGGTTCTTCTTTGCCTATTCTAATTCCTTCAATTTCTTTTTCTTCTCTTAATGCTAAAGCTAACATTTCTAGTATCAAATTGAATAATAGGGGTGATAATGGACATCCTTGTTTCACCCCAGATCTTATTGTGAATGCATCTAGCTTATCCCCATAACATATAATGCTTGCTGATGGTTTTAGGTAGATGCTATTTATAATTTTAAGGAAGACTCCATTTATTCCTACGCTTTCTAGTGTTTTAATAGGAATGGGTGTTGTATTTTGTCAAAAGCTTTTTCTGCATCTACTGAGATAATCATATGGTTTCTGCTAGTTTTGTTATTGATATGATCAATTATGCTGATAGTTTTCCTAATATTGAACCAGCCTAGCATTCCTGGAATAAATCCTATCTGGCCATAGTGTATTATTCTATTGATAAATTGCTGCAATCTTTTTGCTAATACTTTAAAATTTTTGCATCAATATTCATTAGAGAAATTGGTCTATAATTTTCTTTCTCTGTTTTGACTCTTCCTGGTTTAGGTATTAGTACCATATTTGTGTCATAAAAAGAATTTGGTAGGACTCCTTCTTTGCCTATTTTTCCAAATAGTCCATAAAGTATGGGAATTAATTGTTCTTTAAATGTTCGATAGAATTCACATGTAAAACCATCTGGCCTTGGAGATTTTTTCCCAAGGAATTCATTGATGGCTTGCTCAATTTCTTTTTTCTGAGATGGGGTTATTTAGGTAATTTACTTCCTCTTCTGTTATCCTGAGCAATTTGTATTTTTGTAAATATTCATCCATTTCCCTAAGGTTATCAAGTTTATGGGCATACAATTGGGCAAAATAATTCCTAATTATTGTTTTAGCTTCCTATTCATTGGAGGTGAATTCACCCTTTTCATTTTTGATACTGGTAATTTGGTTTTCTTCTTGCTTTTTTTAAATCAAATTGACCAAGAGTTTATCAATTTTATTGGTTTTTTCACAAAACCAGCTCTTAGTTTTATTTATTAGTTCAATCGTTTTCTTGATTTCAATTTTATTAATCTCTCCTTTGATTTTCAGTATTTCTAATTTGGTATCTAATTTTTCAATTTCTTCTTTTTCTAGCTTTTCAGTTGCATGCTCATTTCATTGATCTCCTTTTTATCTGTTTTATTCATATAAGCACTTAGAGATATAAAACTTCCCCTAAGAATTGCTTTTGCTGCATCCCATAAGTTTTGGTATGTTGTGTCATTACTGTCATTCTCTTGAATGAAGTTGTTAATTGTTTCTATGATTTGTTCTTTGGCCCACTCATTCTTTAGAATTAGATTATTTAGTTTCCAATTAATTTTTAGTTTATCTTTCCATGGTCCTTTACTACAAATATTTTTTATTGCATCATGATCTGAGAAGGATGCATCAACTATTTCTGCCTTTCTGCAGTCGATTGTGAGGTTTTGATGCTCTAGTACATGGTCAATTTTTGAGTATGTGCCATGTACCACTGAGGAAAAAAGTATATTCCTTTTTAATCTCCATTTAGTTTTCTCTAGAGGTCTGTCATATCTGCCTTTTCTAAAATCTTATTCACTTCCTTAACTTCTTTCTTGTTTATTTTAAGGTTAGATTTTTTCAAGTTCAGAGAAAGGGAGGTTGAGGTCCCCCACTAGTATGCTTTTGCTTTCTATTTCTTCCTGTAACTCCCTTAACTTCTCCTCTAAAAATCTGCATGCTATACCACTTGGTGCATATATGTTAAATAATGATATTGTTTCATGGTTTATGGTGCCTTTTAGCAGGATATAGTGTCCTTCCTTATCTCTTTTAGTTAGGTCTATCTTTGCTTTTACTTTGTCTGAGATTAGGATTGCTACTCCTGCCTTTTTTTTACTTTAGCTGAAGCACAATATATTCTCCTCCATCCTTTTACTTTATGCCCCTGTTTCAAATGTGTTTCTTGTAAACAACATATTGTAGGATTATGGTTTTTAATCCATTCTGCTAACCACCTGCATTTCATGGGAGAGTTCATCCCATTCACATTCACAGTTATGATTACAAGCTGTGTATTTTTCTTCATCGTTTCCCCAGCCCCTGTTTATGCTTTTATTTCTCCCTCCTTCCTTCTACTCCTCAAAAGAGTCTTGCTTTTGACAACCACCTTCCTCAATTTACCCTCCCTCTTGATTTCCCTTATCTTACCCTTTTCCCCTTTCTACTTCTTCCTTCCCTTCTGCCCTCCCCCCTTTTCTTTACCCTCCTACTGCCTGTAGGACAAATTTGATTCCTATACTTATCAGAGTATGTTATTTTTTTTTGAACCAAATCTGAGAGTAAAGCTTACATACTACTCTTCTCCCTCCCTTCTTTCCCTCTCCTATAATATATTTTTGTGCCTCTTCATGTGATATAATTTACCTTTTTCTACTACCTCCTCACCTCTTCTCCCAGAACCCTCCTTTATATCTCTTATGTTTTTATCATTATATCAGTTATTTTATACTGACACCCACAGTGTATATGCATCCCTTTCAATTGTCATAATAAATGTACTATTCTCAAGATTGACATGTATATATATAACATATGTAAAACAATATAAGGATGTAAACAATTTGCCCTTATTAACAAGGTTTGTTGGGTTTTTTACACTTGTTACCTTTTTATGTCTCTCTTGAGTTTTGTATTTGAAGATCAAGTTTTCCATTTAGTTCTGGCCTTTTCATCGAGAAGGTCTGGAATTCCCTTATTTCATTGAATGTCCATCTCCTTGCCTGAAAAATTATGCTTAATTTTGCTGGGTAGTTGATCCTTGGTTGTAGTCCAAGCTCTTTTGCCCTTCAGAATATCGTATTCTAATTTCTCCTGTCATTTAATGTAGAAGCTGAAAGATCCTGCATGATCTTGACTGTAGTTCCGCGATATTTGAATTGTTTCTTTTTGGCTGCTTGCAATATTTTCTCCTTGACTTGATAATTCTGAAATTTGGCTATAATATTTCTCAGAGTTTTCAATTTGGGATCTCTATCAGAGGGTGATCAGTGGATTCTTTTCATGACTATTTTCTCCTCTGCTTCTAGGACCTCTGGGCCATTCTTTTTCATAATTTCTTGGAAGATACTGTCCAGGCTCTTTTTTCATCATGACTTTCTGGTAGACCAATAATTCTTAAATTGTCTCTTCTGTATCTATTTTCCCAGCCAGTTGTTTTTCCAATCAGATATTTCATGTTTCTTCTATTTTTTCATTCTTTACATTTTGTTTGACTACTTCTAGATGCCTCATAGAGTCATTAGCTTCCTTGCTCAATTCTAATTTTTAATGAATTGCTATCTTCATTTTGCTTTTGAGTCTCCTTTTCCAATTGGTTAATTTTACCTATTGGGGTGTCATTTTCTCTATTTAGATTCTGAATGTTCTTAGCCATTTTGCTAAGTTTACTTTTTTAAAGATTCGATGTCATCAGTGGTTTTTTTCCCATTTTTTTCTTTTACCTCCCTAATTTGTTTTTGTTTGTTTGTTTTGTTTTTTGGCAGGGCAATTGGTGTTAAGTGATTTGCCCAAGGTCACACAGCTAGTACATGTATCAAGTGTCTGAGGCCGAATTTGAACTCAGGACCTCCTGACTCCAAGGGTGGTGCTCTAATCACAGTGCCACCTAGCTGACCCCTTAATTTGATTTTTTAAATCATCCTTTAGCTCTTCCAGGGATACTTTTTGGGCTTGAGACCAGTTCACATTCCAATTTGAGGTATCAGATGTGGGTATCGTGTTAATGCTGTCCTCTTCCGAATTGGTATTTTGATCTTCCCTGTCTCCATAAAAAGAATCAGTAGTCCTCGGTTTTTTCATGTTCTTCTCCATGTTGGTTAGCTTTTCCCTGTCTTTACAGTGGATTTCTGCTTTGGGGGCTCAGCGAGCTCTGTTCCAAGTTTCTTGTTCTGGGAATTGTGAGCCTAGTTACTGGCTTTGTGTGTTATGGCCTCTGGTTTCCTGAGGTATGGAGAAGGGGTCATCTGGTTGCCAGAAGTCTCCTCTTCCCCTGGGGCTGCTCTCCAGAAAAGGTGGTCTCAACCATTGTCTGTGCTAGTGTATGCCACTTCCCCTGGCTGTGCAAAGGCACATCGGAGTTCCTGGTGTTGACCCTTGCTGGTTCCACCCTTCTGGGACTCAGAAATTCCCACTGTTTGGCTACTGAAGCCCCATTTCTGGCTCCACTATTCCACGGTTTTTCCTGAGGTATTCTCTGGGTCATAGAGGGAGGGAGGGATGAGAGTCATTTATCTGGCCATTATGTCTCCTGGAAGTTCAAGAAGGCAAGTTTCAAACCTCTGGGCTGCAAGCCTCAGGAGTAGATGTCTCACAGCTGCAGGTGCTGTGCCGCTGCCTCCTGTAACTCAACAGACTACCATCCTGTGTTGGGAGGCCTGGGGATCTCTGCTGGTTTCGGGAGCCCAGCTTTCTCCCAGCCCAGATCACTGGTTGGTTTCTGCAGCTGCTTCCACTTTGGTGTGGTCTGGTGCAGCTCCGCACACCAGGTGCTCTCCTAGCCTACAGATCCATCCTGTTGATCTTGTGGACTCTCTTGGCTTAGAAATTTACCCCACTCGGTCTACTAGTGGCTTCTAACTCTCTCAAATCTGCTCAGATTCACTTTTTTAGAGGTATCTGACAGAACTTGTGAGAGAACTCCGGTAAGATGTTGTTTTCACATGGCCATCCTGGCTCCACCCTGTTGTTGTCATTCTTTTGTAGTGAAGATTGTCTCCCACATGTAATATGAGGTTGTCATGTGTGGCTGGAAGGGAGGCAGAATATACATTTTAGCCTCTTTTCCCCCTACTCCTTCTCTAGAAAAGACTTTAATTACTGCCAGAATGAGAATCAGGAGTTTGGAGTCAGAAGCTTGGACACTCTGTTCTTCTCAGAGATAGAGAGTACCAAGCTGGGGTTATATCTAGCTGTTGACCCTAAGTGTTGTTAGTCTAGGAAACATTATTTTCAGATTCAAGCTAACTTCTGAACACCATTTCATTATTTGAGGGGCCTGGGATCCCAAGTTTTGTATCCAAACCTTGACTCCCTGCCCATCAAATGCCAGATCCACAATGAACACACATGGTAAATAGTGAAGAAACCCATTTATCCAGCGTAACAGCAAAACAAATCAGAGAAAGTATACATAGTAGAATACGTACCAGAAAATACAGAGTAAAATAACTTACCACTGGGAGCAAGGTAACTCAACGAGAGAGAGAGAGAGAGAGAGAGAGAGAGAGAGAGAGAGAGAGAGAGAGAGAGAGAGAGAGAGAGAGAGAGAGAGAAATAAAGGAAGGAGGGAAGTCAGTCTAGTGTAGCAAGCTTGAGATGGGTGCATGATGGAGACTGCCAGCTCCTCTCATGTTGGCTTCTTCCCAGAGTCTTTTCTTCCAGCAATCTGAAGTGGGGGTTGAAATCAACCATCTTCTCTCTTAAAGCTGGAAGCCAGAAGTCCCCGAAGGAACTATACAGCCTAAAGAGACTCAAGAGACTTGAAGAAGACTAAAGAGACTTAAGAAATTTGATGAAGATCCTAACAATGAAGAGAATGTAATTCTTCTTTCTCCTGCTCTTGCCATCTCCACCCTGCCCCTCATACAATTGTAGGGCATTGATTTTTACTTATGAGAGTCCCATGCCATTAAGCTTTGGGGCTGTCTCTCTCTTTCTCCCCTTCTTTCTCATCCTGCCCAGACATCATTGATCCCATTCAGATTGGCTCAGAACTTCTGACGTCCTTTGTTTTCAACCTAAGGTGTTTTGCCTTTCCTTAGGCAATCTGTTGTCCTCTGCCCTTACTATACTAAGGGGCTTGCCATACTGGTGCCAGATTTAGTGCAGACTTGCAATCTGCTCTAGTTCTCCTGTAGCTCAGAACTCCCAAACCAAAAAGATCTACCAAAACAGATCTAGTCTCCAGTAGCAGAGATTACAGTTATGTGCCACCACATTCAACCAGATATGCATTTTCAAATATAGACTAACGCATTGATTTGTTTTATCTCCCTACACATATTTGTTATAATGGGGTGCTTCTACCTGGGAGTAGTGGTAGGGAAGTAAGTTGGTGGGTATTAATAGATATGGAGGGAAAATAAATATAAGATATTATAAGTTCAATTTTATGTGTTAAAGTTAAATATTAAGTTGTGAATCAAATATTTAATTTTTTAAAAAAAATTCCCAAGGGCAAGGAACCTACCATACCCTTCTTTTGTAACCCCTAGGGCACCTAGCATGGTATAGTCACTCAATAATACTCTTTAATAGAATCATAGAGCCTCAAAGTTGAAAGGGATATCAGAGGTCATATAGTCCAATTTCTTCCTGCACAGGAATCTTTTCTACAATGTCATGAACAAGTAGCCATTCAGCCTCTGAAAATCTTCTGTGATGGAGAAGCCACTTCCCCCCCCAAAGACACCTGCGGTCCTTCAGGATAGTTTTTCCCTTATACTGAGCTTAAGTTGCCTCTCTGTAACTTTTACCTATTGCCCCTATTTTCCATGCTGTGGGCAAATACATCTTCCAAATGAGAGCCCAATAAATAATTGAAGATAGCCACCACCATGTTCTTCCTAAGTTTCTTGTTCTACATGTCCTACAACAACAGTTCTGACTTTCTGACAGTATTGTCTCTAGTTTCCCTCCTGGTTGTGCTCATCCGAATGTGTTCTACCTTGTCAGTAAGATTCTTAAAACATGGTGTCCAAAATTGAAAACAATATTTCCAATTTGGCCTGATGAGGGAAGATTAGTTATTGCTTCCTAAGTTTGTTTGCTGTTATGTCACACTGTTAACTTGGTACACATTTGCAGTCTACTAAAATCCCCAGATCTCTTTTATGTGCAAATCATGACCAGTGTAGAGCTGGGGAACTGTGGGAAGGAGAGAGGGGATGGAAAGAAGGAAAGGAAGAAGAAAAAAGAAGGAAAGAACATCAGGAAATATCAGAGCTAGAAGAGACAACATTTATTTTACAGATGGGGAAACTGAGGTACAAAAAAGCCCCGAGTGCCCAAAGTCATACAACACAAAAATAGCAGACCTGGGATTTGAACCGAAGTCTTTTGACATCAAATCTAATTTTCCACTGCGTTGTTATTATCTAGTCATGTATCCCCCTTCTTGTACTTAACGTAGTTTATCTTATTTTATTTTTTTTGGATGGAGAAGGCAAGGCAACTGCGATTAAGTGACTTGCCCAAGGTCACACAGATAGTGTCAAGTGTCTGAGGCAGGATTTGAACTCAAGTCCTCCTGACTCCAGGACCAGTGATCTATTCCCTGTGTCACCTAGCTGCCCATAGTTTAGGGTTTTTTTGTCTTTTTTTAAAGTTTATTTTGAGTTTTCAACATTTATTTCCACAAAGTTTTGAGTTACAAATTTTTTCCCCATCTCTACACTCCCCCCACTGCAAGATGTCATGTATTCCTAGTTTAGTTTTTTTAAAACTCAAGTATTATTCTTCTCTGTTAGTTTCTTTCTTTTCTTATTTGAGACATCATTCTAAACAGTTTATTTTTTATCTTGACTCTAGCATCCAACATATTAGATATTCCTCAAAACTTTCTGTCGCTTGCAAAATTAATAAGCACACCATCTGCCTTCAACCAATACTTTAATATTCTAATAGAGTTATGATTTCATCCATGTAGGCATTCCCTCTAATCACTCAGGTTGCAGCCCTTCCATGTCTGCCTATCCTATGCAGCTTTAATCCCTATACTCGCATAAATTCATTAAAGGGAGTCCATCTAATGTGCTGCAAGATTTCCTAAAATTCTTTTCATATTATGCATAGACTAGTAGTAATTGTAATTTTGCATGCCCACCATTTTTTTTCTTATCCTATGCTTCTCTGTTGATATCCTTTTCATTACTTTTGCTTAAATACTCTTTTATATAATATGTTGTAGCTTATACCCACCGTGCACCTCTCAACTGCCCTTCAGGTAATCACCTTCAGTTCTTGGGATACTAGAATCTTACAGATTGCAGCCATGCCGCATCACCAGGAGAATACTAGCTTTAAAAATATAGGCCTTTGGCATTACCAGATCCCAAGCAATAGTATGTAACTTTGATATATTAATGGTCACATCATGAACAAATTAAAAGAGCAAGAAAAAATCACCTTTTAGATCTATGGAAGGGAGAAAGTTTATAAGCAAGCAAGGGATAATGAGGATTACGGGAGACCAAATGTATACATTTGATTATGTAAATTTTTTTTAAAAATTGCACAAACTAAACCAATGTAGTAAAAATTGAAAGGGAAAGAGTTCTGGTTTAGAAAAAATAGACAATTTTACTAATAAAAAGTCGTAACCATCAAAACTCTTTGGTACTGGTTAAAAAAGAGACAGGTCAATCAATGGAACAGATTGAGTTCTCAACATACAAAACCAAATTAACTAGTAACCTCATATTCGATAATCATGAAACATGGCTGCTCAGGTAAGGGAAGTGGAGGAAAGAGAAGAGAACAGCATTATAAATATTTCATCTGCTCTTGACAACAACCTTGGGGTAAATAAAGATTAAATGATGTGCTCAAGGTCACACAACTACTAAGGATGTGAGGATGGATTTGAACTCAGGTCTTCCTGACTCCAGGCCCAGCAATCTATAATAATAATAACAATAATAATATCTAACATTTATATAGTGTTCATGATATATGAAGCACTGTGCTAAGCACCTCACAATTATTATTGATCTTCACAACAACCCTGAGAGGTAGGTGCTATTATTATCCCCATTTTATAGATGAGGAAACTGAGGCAAATAGAGGGCTAACTGACTTGCCCAGAGTCACACTAAGTACATATCTGAGGCTGGATTTGAACTCAGTTCTTTCCAACTTCAGACCCAGTGCTCTGTGCACTATGGTGCCACATAGCTATCTGGGTGAGGACCCATTGCTGGGGAAACCAGAAAGCCTTCTGGCAGAAATTAAGTATAAACCAATACCTCACACCATAAGATAAGCTTCAAATGTTCACATGACAGATACATAAACGGTCCCATAATAAATAAATTAAAGGAATGAGGAAAAAATTACTTTTTAGATCTATGAATGAGACAAAGTTCATAGCCAAGCAAGGGATAATAAGGATCACAGAAGTAAAATCTATACATTTGATTATGTAAAATTTAAAAGTTTTTGTATAAACTAAACCAACGCAGTAAAAAATTTAAGGGAAAGAGGTTTGGCTTAGGGAAAGAAACATAGACAGTTTTGCTAATAAAGGTCTCATTTCTAAAGAATTCGGATTTATGCGGCAGAGCCAAGATGGCAGCTGGAAAGCAGGCACTAGCGTGAGCTCCCCGCCAAGTCCCTCCAAAAATCTATAAAACATGGCTCTGAACCAGTTCTAGAACTGCAGAACCTACGAAGTAGCAGAGAGAAGCTGGGCTCCAGCCCAGGACAGTCTGGATGGTCTCTGGGTAAGGTCTATCCCACATGCAGCTGGGAGCGGACAGGAGCACAGCAGAGCCCAGTGTGGGCGGCGTGGACCAACCAGACCAGGAGCCAGGCAAAGTGTGCCCTAGTGCCCTGAATCAGTGAGCTGTGGCAGTTACCAGACTTCTCAACTCATAAACACCAGAGACAACAGAGAAGAACTACAGAACCCACAAAAGAGTGGAGGGAAGCAGGACACTAGTCCAGGACAGCCTGGATGGTCTCTGGGTAAGGTCTATCCTGCACGGAGCAGGGAGTGGAGGGGAGCAGAACAGAGCCCAGTGTGGGCAGTGCAGACCAACCAGACCAGAAGCTGGGCGGAGTGTGCCCTAGCGCCCTGAATCAGTGAGCCGTGGCAGTTACCAGACTTCTCAACCCACAAACACCAAAGACAAAAGAGAAGGTTAGTGGGAAAAGCTACTGGGGACAGGGAGTTTGCGGTTAGGCCACCACCCCAGGGGTAGCGGAGTGGGGGCAGCTACAAAACTACAGTCGCAGTTGCTTCTGGCCCCAGGCCCACTTGGTGGGAGGAATTAAGTGGCAGATCAGAGCAGGAGTGAAGAGCCTGCTGAAGACCTAAGTCTAGTCCAGGTTGGGGGTTCTTCGGGAAGGAGGAGTGCTGGTGTGGCAGAGCTGGCACATCCCCCCCTCCACCCAAGCTTGGAACATAGAACTCTTTATTCTACAAGCAGTCACACCCTGATGAAAAACTCAAGGGTCAAGCAAATTGGCTGGGAACATGGCCAGGCAGAGAAAACACACCCAGATTCAGTCTCAGACTCTGGAATCTTTCTTTGGTGACAAAGAAGACCAAAACATACAGCCAGAAGAAATCAACAAAGTCAAAGAGCCTACAAC
>JAQQSZ010019457.1:0-10361 GCA_028646595.1 Phalanger gymnotis
AAGCCCCGCTTCCGCAGCTTCCTGCCTCCGCAGCTTCTGGCTTCCTCAGCTTCTGGCTTCTACACCTTCAGCTGCCGCCGCTGCTGAAGTTGTCTCCTGGCTCACCCCTCCTCGCAGCCGAGCTTCCGGCGTTCTCGAGCCCTGCCTCAATGACCAGAGACCATTGGTTCCCGAGCTGGCCCCTCCTAAGTCACCAATCCACACCCACACAGGTTTCACACCTGACTGGGCCCTGGGCCTGGTGCTGGGGCTTAGCACTTAACAGCTGAAAGTACTTCCACTCAAAAGAAACAAAAGCCATGCTAATGAGACAATTTTGCTTAACAACACAGATGCAGCATCAGAATTCTGCCTTTAGTCCTGTCTGGAGTGCCCGGAGGGTCAGTGCCTTCCCTTTTCCTGCCTTGTGTCTCTGATTGGTAAAAAAAGATGATGTGGGTGTTCTGGTGCTGATCCCTTTCTATTCCAGGGTCTAGGACCTGTCTAACACACCCACAAATGGGTGAAAAGAAACCCACGTAGGGCATGTTGGGGCAGCCCCTCCACTTGGGGACAGCTTTAACTTGAGCAGAAATCTTTCTCCGTAGCTTTTTGTCCTTGCACTCGATTCACCCTGTCTCGTGCCATGCTGTTCCATCCACACACCCCCCCCCCCCCGCCCCGTGTGATTCCTGGTCCATATGCCAGACTGGTATCTTTGAAAGCAGCTTTCATGTCTCTGTGGTTCTGGAGCAGGCCTTGGGCATCACGATTTCCCATCCTGGTCACCGTCCCCTGGACTTGATCCCCTTGTCACAGAGTCCTTTCTGTAACGCGATCCTTAGAATGCCTGATCCCTCGCAGATACGAAGAAGTAGGTGAAGGGATCTCATTGGCATAGTCACAGGGTAAATGCTTTTGTTCTGTGTACTTGCATCCAACGTGAACTTTATCCAGGTGGCTTCTTGCCTTTTCTTGCAGACCACATTTCACTAATTTGTTAATCCCAGCAGACAGAATGTCTCTGTAACAGGAGTTATATCAGGGTGCCTCATTTAGCGTCATTGTGTTCCTTACAAGGTGATCATCAAGCAAGAGCCGGGAGAAGCCCCCCACATGCCCACCTCAGGAGCTACCGCTCAGCCGCCTCTTCCCCAGTATGTGACTGTGAAAGGGGGTCACATGATAGCCGTGTCCCCTCAGAAACAGGTCGTGGCTGCAGGAGACGGGACTGCTCAGTCACCGAAGGTACGAGTGCCATCCCTCCGGGGTTTGTTAGAGGAAGGGCTAGGGCGTCCACTGCATTGTATGAACCAGCTGAAAACCCACTTGACTTGGAGTCAGATGACCCGGGCTCATTTCCTGGCTGCCACTGGGTGACCTTGGAAGTCAGTGACTCCCTGTGAGCTCTTATGTCCACATCTGAATGTCACAAATGAAGTGTTTTCACTGCCTCTCTGGGATCAGTCAGATCACGTCACTGAGGCTGCGCATCCCCAGGCCCCTCCCTAGTTTGATTACCAGTGATTATGAGGAGTAACTGACAATTGCTGTGAAGATTGAGGTACCCCTGAATGGCAAGAGAAGTTACAGGCAGAATCCTGATCATAAAAGCACGAGTCAGTCTGAGGTAGGGATTAAAAGCAGGGCGCTGCTGGGGGACCTGAACAAGTTTGAGTCAGAAGGAGAAAAAGTCACCCCTCTTTGCCACCAAGCCAAGGCCCTGCTTCCCTGAGCCTGAACTCCCTTCCTCAAATGGAGACAGGCCTCGCAGCTCTCCTTTTTCATTTACGCCTCTTCTGCTGATGAGAACTCTGGTCTTGGTGATTTTCTACATGTGTAGATTTTAGGAGAAATGTATGTATCTCTAGGAGAAGAATAAGAAACAGCAGCCCATAAACACATATGAAAAATACATCTCATCCTTCCCACTTCACAGAGTTCATCGAGGCTTCTGGTTCTTTGTCTCTACTCCACGTGATTCTCTGAGAGCACTTCATCTTAGATTGTTTAAATTACTTGCCAGGTATTCCAGTTCTAGGTACCATGATTTGAGGGATCTAGTTCAGGGACTAATAGAATGGAGAAGGCCAGGACAGCAAGACAAGCATAGATCCTTACCAAAAATGTGTTTTCTTTGGTTTCAACTCTCCACGAGAAGGCAAACGATGCGACAGTGAGTGCACTGCCTTTCAGAAATAGATTTGGGTCTTTTCCCTCAATGTCCGTCAATATTTCATATGCTAGAAAAAGGAAGAAATACATGCTCATGCAGGTTATGAAGCAGAGGTAAAAGTATGACACAATTTAAATTGTTCTCTGGCTTGTCTCGTACACATTTATCTGAATTCACGTGTTCTCTTTGTTACTTAACAGCGGGTCGTCCTATCCTCGTTTGTCCCCATCATCGTTGCCTTTCTTCAGATTCTAGGTTCTCTGTAGTCGGGTCGTATGGATCCTGCACCACACTCTGTACAGCGCCTTACGAGCCCCCAGTAATGTTACATGAGTGTTGATTGAAGTTACAAACGTTGTCCCAGTCCAGCTAATAATCCAGGTGTGGGAAGCCTTTAGTTTATTTCTCCTCCACACCTGCTCCTAGTCAGTCAACAAGGAGCTAAGTGCCTGCTGTGTGCCGAGGGCTGCGTTGGGCCCCGGGGATACACATACAAGAGACAGTCTGAAAATTGCTCTGCTGTCCTACCTGAAGATACTCAGGGACACTCGTGCTGCCTGGGTACCGGAGGAAAGGACCATAAAATGGAGTCGGCATGGCTTCCGCCCTGTTTTGTCTGGAGAGGTTCCTAAGTATCCCAGGCTTTTCAGTGGAGAAAGAAAAGGCAGAATCAGGGCCCACCACAAGCAGTATTATAGTGATTTCCACCAGCTGACATTTAACTCAATACCATCCTGAATGCCCGTGCCAGGAATGCATATTGCCCCGGTTACGTGTCCAGAGCAGCTAGCTGTTTGCTCTCGGATGACTGACTTAGATCCGTGTCACACACTCAAGGTGCCTGATTTTACTGTTCCTGTTCCTCTGGGAATAGTCTGCACCATAAAGAATCACTTACATGTGCTAACAGCTCATTCAGAGAGGTCCGGGTTCCAGCAGAAGGAGCACAGTGACGTCTGCTTTCTCTTGCATAGGTGGTTGGCGTGCCAGTTGGGTCTGCTTTGCAGTCCACGGTGAAGCAGGCCATGGCAATCAGTGGTGGCCAGATCCTGGTGGCCAAGGCCAGCTCCGCTGTTGCCAAGGCTGTTGGTCCAAAGCAAGTTGTGACCCAAGGAGTTGCCAAAGCGATTGTGAGCGGAGGTGGAGGAACCATTGTTGCACAGCCTGTGCAGACCTTAACCAAGGCTCAGGTCACTTCCACTGGGGCCCCAAAAAGTGGATCCCAGGGTTCAGGTAATGATATAATTGGTCAGTTTGGGAAACCTCTTGGGCGTGCAGCCACTCCCTGGCTCATAATCAGGTTGTAAAATTCTGCATAACATCCATATTAGTAATCAGTGCTGTGTGATCCTGATGATCAGAGGGCATTGAAGGCATGTTGAAGGGTATTCGCTTTATCTGGTCCAGTCATAATTTGTGAAGGATCCTACAAAAAGAGTCAAAGTTTACTTCTGGTTTTTAAAAATAACATCTGGTAAGACTACTAAAAATAGTACTTAACAGTCTAAAGCAAAATTCTCAATTCTAACACCTCTTCTAAGAGTCATTCCAAACTCAGGTTCTAGTTAGATCATTAAAAAACAATTTGTCATTATCTAGCTGGGCTCTTTATAGAAGGTGGAAAGGGTGTCCCATGGGGAGTGAAGAAAGCTGGGCCTCTGTTCAGGAAAGGGAGATTGCCCCAGCCTCAGTTATCAAAGTCTGTGATTCTTAGTAACTTATCACTTTGATATGCCTTAACACCTGCCTTTTTATGAATTTTTTTTTCCATTTGGATTGTGGTATAGTTGAGTTCTCTTGGCTCCTTGGCAAACTATACTCTGGGCAACACTGTCCTCATTTCCTGTAAAAAGATAGGCAGCAGCCCCATGCCATGGCTAGCCCCACTGACCCTAGGAATGGAATTGTCAAATGTTCCTTGCAGGTCACTGAGTTTTGCTTCAAGGAGACTCAAGTTGCATTGATTACTATTCATCCACAGGCTTTATGGTGGCCTGTAGACTTGGGAGGAGCCAGAAGGCACACTTAGCTCCGGGCAGTGTAAGATTTGGGAAGTGAGATTTCATGGTCCTTGTGACTTTGCCGTTTACTGCCTGGATGTGGTCTCGGTCTAGAGGGTGGATCTTGTGCATGATTTTTCTTGGTTTTAACCAAAATAAGTATTCCTCTTCACTGACCCAAGACTGAGGAATTCAGCCTTGAGAAAGAGAGTCAACTAGAGGCTCCATTGTGTTGGACGGAAAACTTGGCCAGGTGCCCAAGCATAACATCAGAGCCCTTTTCAGGATCCGTCTGAAAATGGACATAGTCCATGGATGGGCTTGGAGCTAAGTGTTAGCAAGAGAGTTTATCCGTTCTTTGTTGTCTCTCTTCCTCCTCCTTTTCTCCCTCACCCCCTCCCATATGCTATATGCATATATACATACATAAGATTTTTCTGTATCTCTCTATTCATATATATTTTTATATACGTGTGTGTATATATATATTTGTGTTGACTTTGGCACCAGTACTGTAATCACAAACATTAAATAAAGAATGGCCACTGTTTATAGTCATCTTTTTCCACTGGTCATTTAAATAGCTTGGGTTTTATTTGTTACTGATGTTTCTGTTTTCAAGTGTTTCATCGCCACCTGCCTTTCTCTGTCTTTCTAGTGATGGCTACTTTGCAGCTCCCTGCCACCAATCTGGCCAACTTGGCAAATTTACCTCCCGGCACCAAATTGTACCTTACAACTAACAGCAAGAACCCTTCTGGAAAAGGAAAACTTCTGCTGATCCCTCAAGGGGCTATCCTGCGAGCCACAAACAATGCTAGTGAGTCTGTTTGAATCACTTCGTTGGTGGGGTGCTGGGCATGTTCATTTGGATCGGTGAAGTGAACGGATCAGGTTGAAGGCGCAGAGGGCAGTTCTGATCTGCTATGAAGGCCTTCTTCATAGTGCAGGGTTGACAGCCTCACCTTACTTTGGGTCAGAAACGACCGGCATCTAGCAGGAAATGCATTTTCATGGTCAGATGGCGTGGGAGAAGCACACAACGGGCAGCCTCCTTGGGTATCCTTTCTGAGCGTCTCAGCTCAGCTACTTTTTTCTTTCTAATTTTTGTCTCTTCTGGTACCAGAAAAAATGTACTTGTTCTAAGTAATAGTTGTGTGTCACTGAGGATGAAGGGACAAAATCAGATACGTTGGGTATATTCTAGTGGCAGGGGCTGGGGCCCGGGAGGAGTTATTAATTTCAGGTGACACTGAGAAGGAAAAGACAAAGAAGAGCTCCCTGCCTCCCAACCTAGAATTATGACTGCTAATCAGAAGTCAGTCCCTCCTCACAAAATGGCATAACCCCTAGCATCTGAGATAAGTCTTAGAGTTGTCCATGTACCACAGTTCACACTGCCCCCAGTCCTGTACCCTCTGTCACTCCCAACCTCTCCCCTCACCCCAATCCTGTCCCCCTTCTTGCTTTCATTTCCATTCCTGCCTATTAACAAGCTCCAAGGTAAATGTCAGACATTTCCCAAGACCACTGTTTAGGGCTGGGGGAGCTCTGCTCTGGGGTTCCTGGTATCCCTTCAGGGGCCTCTGTGAGCCACGCTGCCTTTGGGTGGTATTGTCTTGGCTGAAGTTGACTTGCTGTCTGCCCCTGAATGCAACCCACCCATGTGGACTGGCTGCCCTGGGTGGGGAACAAGACTCTTCCCTTCCTTGTCCTTGACAAGCCAGGTGGGCTGAAATGCACCGGTACCTATAAGTAGGAAAGAGCATTCTGAGCTAGGTCTAAACAAAGAAGTTTTAGACGGTCATCTTGAGTTCACTGTAGACAATCAACCAAATGAATGGGATGCAGGAAGAAAAGCCTCAATTTAATGGTCATCTCCTTGGGTCCTAAGAGATGAAACTTTAACAACTAATGGTTCATATATTTAGTCTATGGAGGTAGTGGCCCTAAAGTGGAAGATTTACACTCTCCCTGCCTGGCATTTTCTTTTTGTGTAAACACTAGGATAATTGAAATGCAATTAAAACTTTTTTAAATTCTTAAAAAAAATTATTCCTAACTTAAATGTATAGTGACCAAAAGAAAGAGAACATTTCCATGTACTAAGCATAACATCAAAAGAGGATTCAGTATAAAACCATAAATTTCCATTTCATACTTGCTTTTTTTCCCTTTGCACCTTCACCTCGGCCTAGAAAAGGCTACCATTAAACACAGGGTGTGTGTGTGTGTGTGTGTAAAAGCCATACTTTGTATGCTTCTGTTTATCAGTTCTTTTTCTGGAGGTGGATAGGTCCTTCGTAGGTCCTTTGTAGTTGATTTGACTATATATTCAGAAGGACTTAGTTGTTCAAAGTTGTTCTTAGAACAGTATTGCTGTTACTGTGTACAGTGTTCTCTTGATTCTGCTCATTTCACTCTTAGTTATTTCATTCAGGTCATTCCATGTTTTACCCAGCTCATAAGTTTTATAGCAGAGTAATATTCCATCACAGTCATATACCACAACTTGTTCAGCCATTCCCCAGTTAACAGACATCCCCTCAATTTCCGGTTCTTTGCCACCACAAATAGAGCTGCTATAAGGAACGTGTAAGTTCTTTTCCTTTTTGCCTAATCACTTTGAGAAACAAACCCAGTAGTGGTGTCATTAGGTCAAAAGGTATAGGCAGTTATTAAACTCTTTTCACATAATTCCAGATTGCTCTCCAAAATGGTTATATCAATTCACAGCTTCACCAAAAGTGATTTAACGTCCCAGCTTGTCCACATCCCCTTCTTTTGTTTTAGCCAATCTGATAGGTGTAAAATGATATCTCAAAGTCATTTTAAGTTTTTTCATGTGACTCTATATAGGTTTGATTTCTTCATTGAAAAACTTCCATATCCTTTGACAATTTATCAATTAGGTAATAGCTCATATTATAAATGATAGAATTCTTTATATACTTGGGATATGAGACTTTTATCTGAGAAACCATCTAAAAGTTTTTTCCAATTTTTCTGCCTTCCTTCTGATCTTGACTACATTGGTTTTATTTGTGCAAAAACTTTTTAACTTAATATAATTAAAATTATCCATTTTACACCTCACAATGCTCTCTATATCTTTTATTTGTAAATTGTTCTCTTCTCCATAAGTCTGATAGGCAATGTGATCCACGTTCTTCTAATTTTCTTGTGGTATCTCCTTTTATATCTAGGTCATGTATCCATTTTGACTTTATCTTGGTAAATGGCATAAGATACTGGTCTTTGCCCAATTTCTGCCAGACTAATTTCAGCTTTCCCAACAATTTCTATCAAATAATGAATTCTTATCCTAAAGCTTAAATCTTTACATTTGTCAGACACAAGGTTCCTGTAATCATTTGCTACAGTGTGTTGTATGTCTACTCTGTTCCGCTGTTCTACCTTTCTATTTTTAGCCCAATACCAGATAGTTTTGATAATTACTGCTATAGAGTATAGTTTGATGTCTAGTACTGTTAAACCTCCTCCTTTATATTTTTTTCATCAGTTCCTTTGATATGCTTGACCTTTTTTTCTTCCAAATCAACTTTGTTATTATTTTTTCTAGCCCAGTAAAATGATTTTTTGGAAATTTAATTGGGATGGCATTGAATAAATAGATTAGATAAAATTCTCATTTTTATTATGTTGTCTCTGCCTACCCATGCACAATTAATATTTCTCCAGTTATCTGACTTTATTTATATAAAAAGCGTTTTATAATTATGTTCCTGGGTTTGTTTTGGCAGTTATACTCCAGGTATTTTATACTGTCTGCAATTATTTTACGTGGGGTATTCCTTACTGTCTTTTCTTGCAGGGTTTTGTGGGTGATATAGAAATGCTGATTATTTAAGTGGGTTTATTTTATATCTTGGTACTTTGCTAAAATTATTGTTTCCACTAACTTTTTAGTTGAATCTTTAGGATTTTCCAAGTGTATCACCATATCATCTGCAAAAAAAAGATTGTTTTGTTACCTCATTGCCCATTCTGATTCCTTCGATTTCTTTTTTCTTCTCTTATTGATATTGCTAGGATTTTCAATACAGCATTGAATAATATTAATGACAGTGATCACTCCTGATCTTATTGGGAAGGCTTCTGGCTTATGCCCATAACAAATAATGCTTGCTGGTGGTTTTAGATAGATGCTTCTTATCATTTTAAGGAAGAATCCCTTTATACCTACGCTTTCAAGCGTTTTTAATAGGAATGAGTGCTGTATTTTATCAAAAGCTTTTTCTGCATCTATTGATATATAATTTTTGATACTTTTCTTATTTATAGACTCAGTTGTATTATTAGTTTGCCTTATGTTGAACCATCCCTGCATTCCTGGTACAAATCTCACTTGGTCACAATGTATAATATTTGTAACATTGTTGTAGTCTCCTGGCTAATATTTTATTTAGGATTTTTGTATCCATATTTGTTAATGAAATTGGTCTTTAATTTTCTTTCTCTGTGTTGGCTCTTCCTAATTTAAGTATCAATCCTTTTATTTGTTGTTCCAAATAATTTACTTAATATTGGAATTAATTGATCTTTAAGTATTTGGTAGAATTCTCTTGTAGATCCATCTGGTCCTGATAGATTTTCTTAGGAAGCTCATTTATGACCTGTTCTATTTCTTTTTCTGTTTAAAATAGGTTTATTTAGATATTCTATTTCCTTCCTCTCTTAATCTAGGCTTTTTATGTTTTTGTAAATATTTGTCCATTTCACTTAAATTGTTCCATTTATTGGCATATAATTGGGCAAAATAACTCCATGTAATTGCTTTGATTTCATCTTCATTAGTGGCATATTCACTCTTTTCATTTTTAATACTAGTGATTTGGTTTTCTTCTCTCTCTCCTTCCATCTCTATCTTTCTGTCTCTCTCACATATCATATTAACCAATCGTTTAACTATTTTCTTTGTTTTTTTTTCCTAAAACCAACTCCTAATTTTATTTATTAATTTAGTGGTTTTCTTCTCAATTTTATTAATCTTTTAATTTTTTTAATTTTTAGTTTGCAACAAACAGTTTTACATAATTTTGAGTTCCAGATTTTCTTCCCTCCCTCCCCCCCTCTCTCCCCAAGAAGGCATGGAATCCCATATAGCTTCAGTGTATAACTTGGCATTGAATTAATTTACACACTAGTCAAGTTGTGGAGAAGAACCATGACCAATGGAATGACTCATGAGAAAGAAGAAACAGAACCAAAAAAAAAAACATAACCCAACAACAAATACAAAAAAGCAAAAAAAAAAGGGGGGGAGGGGAGAAAAAGGCGAGCATGAAGTGTGCCTTGATTTGCATTCATACTTCATAGTTCTTTCTCTAGTTGTAGATAGCACTCTCCATCATGTGTCCTTTGGAGCTGTATCTGCATAATGTGTTGCTGAGAAGAGCAAAGTCTGTCAGGGTTAGTCATCAAAGAATCAATATATATGTGGTTGTGTATAATGTTCTCCTGGCTCTGCTCCGCTCCGTGAGCATTATGTCGTGTAGGTTCTTCCAGGTTGTTATGAAGTCCGTATCATCCCCATTTCTTATAGCACAATAGTATTCCATTACCTTCATATACCACAGCTTGTTCAGCCATTCCCCAATTGATGGGCATCCCTTTGATTTCCAGTTCTTAGCTACCACAAAAAGAGCCACTATAAATATTTTTGTACATATGGGTCCTTTCCCCACTTGTGTGATCTCTTTGGGATACAACCCTAGGAGTGGTATTGCTGGGTCAAAGGGTATGAACATTTTTATAGCCCTTTGGGCATAGTTCCAAATTGCTGTCCAAAATGGCTGGATCAGTTCACAACTCCACTAGCAATGTAACAATGTTCCAATTTTCCTACATCCTCTCCAGCATTTATCGTTTTACTGTTTTGTTATTTTAGGCAATCTGACAGGAGAGAGATGGTATCTAAGAGTTGTTTCGATTTGCACTTCTCTAATCAGTAGTGATTTTGAGCATTTTTTCATATGTCTATAGATATCTTTAATTTCTTCCTCTGAAAACTGTCAGTTCATATCCTTTGTCCACTTCTCAATTGGGGAATGACTTGTATTCCTATATATTTGGTTCAGTTCCTTGTATATTTTGGAAATGAGGCCTTTATCAGTGGCACTAGTTGTAAAGATTTTCTCCCAATTTTCAGCCTCCCTCCTAATCTTTGTTGCATTGGCTTTTTT
>JAQQSZ010019458.1:0-10361 GCA_028646595.1 Phalanger gymnotis
TTTTTTAAAAAAAGGTTATGCAGGACCTTGCAGCTTCTACCTGAAAAAACTGCAGGGCTTGGAATATGATATTCCATAAGGCAAAGGTACTTGGTTTACAACCAAGGATCAACTCCCCAGAGAAATCGAGAATAAGATTTCAGGGGAGGAGATGGACATTCAATAAAATATGGGACTTCTAGACTTTCCCAATGAAAAGACCAGAGCTCAATGGAAAATGTAATCTGCAAATACAAGACTCAAGAGAGGTATAGAAAGGTAACCAGTAAAGGAGGAAAAACAACATGTTATTTAATAAAGACAAACTGTTTACATCCCTACATGGGAAGATGATACTTACAACTCCTGAGAACAGTATCTTCATTATATCATATGGAAGGGAAATATATTGACAGAGGGGTTGGTTTTAAGTGGATTGTGATGTGCTCATAAAGAACCTAATTAAGTGCTGAAAAAAAGATCTTAATGGGAGAAGAGAAAAGCAGGAGGCAGAAAAGGGTAATTTACATCACATTAAGAGGCACAAGAACATATTACACTAGAGGGAAAGAAGGGAGGATCATAAGCATTCTTTGAATTTTACTCTCATTGGATTTGGCTCAAGGATGGATGAACATTCTCAGTTAGGTATAGAAATCTAACTTTCCCTGTAGATAGGTGGAGGGGAATGGGAGCAGAAAAATGAGGGAGGGACGTTGGGGAGGGAAGAAGCAGTAAGGCAAAAGAGAAAGAAAAAAGAGGGGTGCTGATAGAAAGGAGGGCAGATTGAAGGAGGAAGCGGTCAAGAGCAAAACTCTAGTGAGGAGGGAAATGGAGAAAGGAAAAATAAAAGCATAAACAGGAGGATGGATGGGATGGAGAGAAAGATACAAAAAGTAATCATAACTCTGAATGTGAATGGGATGAACTCTCCCATAAAATGGAAGCAGATAGCAGAATGGATTAAAAATCATAATCCTACAATATTTTGTTTACAAGAAACACATTTGAAACAGAGGGATACACACAGGGTAAAAGTAATAGGCTGGAGTAGAATATATTATGCTTCAGCTGAAGTGAAAAAAGCGGGGGTAGCAATCCTGATCTCAGGCAAAGCAAAAGCAAAAGTAGATCTAATTGAAAGAGACAAGGAAGGAAACCATATCTTGCTAAAAGACACTATAAACAATGAAGCAATATCATTACTAAACAGGTATGCACCAAGTGCTATAGCATCCAAATCTTTAGAGGGGAAATTAAGGGAGATACAGAAGAATTGACAGAAAAACCGTACTAGTGGGGGACCACAAACTCTCCCTTTCTGACCTACATAAATCGAATCATAAAATAAAGAAGAAAGAAGATAAGGAATAGATTAGAATTTTATTAAAGTTAGATATGGTAGCCATTTGGAGAAAATTGAATGGGAATAGAAAAGAATATACCTTTTTCTCAGTGATACATGGCACCTACACAAAAAATGAACATGTACTTAGGCATCAAAACCTCACAGTTCTGAAAAGCAGAAATATTAAATGCATCCATTTCAGATCATGAAGCAACAAAAATTATACATAATAAAGGACCATTGAAAGATAGACTAAAAATCAATTGGAAACTAAATAATTTAATCTGAAAGAATGAGTGGGTGAAACAACAAATCATAGAAACAATCAATAGCTTCATCCAAGAGAATGACAATAATGAGACAACATACCAAAATTTATGGGATGCAGCAAAAGCAGTTCTTAGGAGAAGTTTTAGCTCTCTAAATGTTTACATGAATAAAATAGAGGAAGGAGAGATCAATGAATTGAGCATGCAACTAAAAAACCCAGAAAAAGAACAAATTAAAAATCCACAATTAGAAATTCTGGAAACCAAAAGATAAACGAATAAAATTGAAATTATGAAAACTATTGAAGTAATAAACAAAGCCAAGAGCTGGTTTGATGAAGAAACCAATAAAATTGATAAACTTTTCGTTAATTTGATCAAAAAAAGAAGAATAGCAAAGTATTGGTATCAAAAATGTAAATGGTAAATTCAGAACTAACGAAGACGAAAGTAAAACAATAATTAAGAACTATTTTGCGCAACTGTATGCCCATAAATTTGACAATCTTAGTGAAAACGATGAATATTTACAAAAAACATAAGTTGCCCAGATTAACAGAAGAAGAAGTAAAATACTTAAATCACCCCATCTCAGAAAAGAAATTGAACAAACTTTCAGTGAACTCCCTAGGAAAAAATCTCCAGGGACAGATAGAGTTACAAGTGAATTATACCAAACATTTAAAAAACAATTTTAATTTTAATACTATAAAAACTATTTGGGAAAATAGGAGAAGAAGGAGTCCTACCAAATCCTTTTTAATGACACAAATATTCTATTGATATCTACACCAGGAAGAGTCAAAACAGAGAAAGAAAATTATAGACCAATTTCCCCAGATGCAAAAAATTTTATATAAAATATTAGCAAAAAGATTACAACAACTTACGATGAGAACAATATATTATAAGCAGGTGTAATTTATTCCAAGAATACGAGGCTGGTTTAATATTAGGAAAACTATCAGCATAACTGATCATATGAACAACAAAATGAGCAGAAACCATATGATTATCTCAATAGATGCAGAGAAAGCTTTTGACAAAATACAACACCCATTCCTATTAAAAACACTAGAGAGCATAGGAATAAATGGAGTCTTCTTTAAAATGGTAAGTGGCATCTACCTAAGAACATGAGCAAGTATTATATGCAACAAAGATAACCTAGAAGCATTTCCAATAAGATTGGAGGTGAATGAAGGATGTCCATCATTACCCCTGTATTCAACTGGGTACTAGAAATGTTAGCATTAGCAATAAGCAAAGAAAAAGAAACTGAAGGAATTAGAATAGGCAAAGAAGAAAATAAGTTATCACTCTTTGCAGATGATATAATCATATACTTAGAGAATCCTAGAGAATCAAGCAAAAAAAACTACTTGAAATAATAAATAACTTTAGCAAAGTTGCAGGATATAAAATAAACCCATATAAATCCTTTTCATTCCTGTATATTAGTAACAAAGCCCAGCAGCAAGAGATAGAAATAAAAATTCCCTTGAAATTTACTGTAGATACTATAAAATATTTGAGAGTTTACCTGCCAAAAGAAACCCAGGAACCATATGAACACAATTACAAAACACTTTTCACACAAATAAAGTCAAATCTAAATAATTGGAAAAACAGCAGTTGCTCATGGATAGGCCTAGATAATACAATAAAAATGACAATTTACTTAAATTAATTTACTTATTTAGTGCCATAAAATCAAACTACTAAAAAATTATTTTATGCAGTTAGAAAAAATAATAATAAAATTCATCTAGAAGAACAAAAGGTCCACAATATCAAGCCAGTTATGAAAAGAAATACTAGCGAAGGTGACCTGGCCATACCAGATCTTAAACTGTATTATAAAGCAGCAGCAATCAAAACTACTTGGTAATGGCTAAGAAATAGAGTGGTGGAAAAGTGGAATAGGTTAGGTACACAAGACACAGTAGTCAATGACTATAATAATCTACTGTTTGATAAACCCAAAGACTCCAGCTTCTGGGATAGGAACTCACTATTTAACAAAAACTCCTGGGAAAACTGGGAAATAGTATGGCAGAAACTGGGCATAGATCAATATCTTACGTTGTATATCAAAATAAAGTCAAAATGGGTTCATGATATACATATAAAGGCTGATACTATAAGCAATCTGGTAGAGCAAGAAATAGTTTATCTGTCAGATTTATGGAGAATGGAAGAATTTATTACCAAACAAGAGATAGAGAATATTATGAAATGCAAAAAAGATATTTTGATTACATTTAATTTAAAAGTTTTTGTACAATGAAAGCTAATGCAACCAAGATTAGGAAGGAAGCAGAAAACTGGGATAGAATTTTGACAACCAGTGTCTCAGATAAAGGCCTCATTTCTAAAATATATAGAGAACTGAGACAAATTTATAAGAAAACAAGTCATTCTCCAATTGATAAAGGGTATGAACAGGTCTATCACCAAGGCAGTATTCAAAACAGTTGCTATTGTTATGAGTATGCCAGCATAGTTCTGAATCACAAAATATAACAAACTCTCCATACAGAAGACAGAAGCAAAACATTTATTCAGACACCAGAAAACACAATCCCAAAACCAGTAGGTCCAATCTATTCAAGTAGCCTAGACATCATCTTTCAAGGAATTATCAAGGAAAACTTCCTGATATTTGAGAACCAGAGGGTAAAATAGAAATTGAAAGAGTCAACTGATCACTTCCTGAAAGAGATCCCAAAACAAAACCTCCCGGAAACATTATCACCAAATTCCAGAGCCCCCAGGGGTAGGAGAAAAGACTGCAAGCAGCCAAAAAGAAACAATTACATTATGGACCCACAATCAAGAAAACACAAGATTGAGCAGTTTCTACATTAAAGGATCAGAGGTCTTGGAGTATGATATTCTGGAGGACAAGGGAGCTAGGATTAGAACCAAGAATCAACTACAGAACAAAACTGAGTATAATACTTCAAGGGAAAAATTGGATATTCAATGTAATAGTGGGCTTTCAAGCATTCTTGATAAATAGGCCAGAGCTGAAAAAAATATTAACATTCAAATGCAAGAATCAAGAGAAGCATAAAAAGGTAAACAGCAAAGAGAAATGATAAGGGACTTATTAAGGTTAAACTATTTACATTTCTACATGGGAAGATAACACCTGTAACTTATAAGAACTTTCTCATTGCTAGGGCAGATAGAAGGAGTATATATAAACAGAGGATCTGGGTATGAGTTGAATATGAAAAGACGATATCTAAAAAAATTAAGGGGTGAGAAAAATAAAGAGAAAGGGAGAGGTAGAATGGGGTAAATTATCTCATGTAAAAGAGGCAAGAAAAAGCTTGTA
This sequence comes from Phalanger gymnotis, assembly GCA_028646595.1. Classification (NCBI taxonomy): domain Eukaryota; kingdom Metazoa; phylum Chordata; class Mammalia; order Diprotodontia; family Phalangeridae; genus Phalanger; species Phalanger gymnotis. The sequence goes on from JAQQSZ010019458.1 coordinate 4,943, forward strand.
CAGTGGAGGGCAAGAAGAGGTAGGGGACAGGAAGAATGAACCTTACTATCATTACAATTGGCTCAAAGTGGGAATAACATACACACTCAATTGGACATAGAAATCTATCATAACCTACAGGAAAGTAGGATGGAAGATGATAAGACAAGGATGGGGGGGTGGTCATGGAAGGGAGGACAGATTGGGGAAGGGGTAGTCTGAAACAAAATATTTCAGGAGGGAAAGGGTGAAAGGAGAGAGAGAGAGTAGAATAAGGAAGGGTGGGGATATAGGATGCAGGGAAATACAGGCAGCAATAAAGACCAGAAAAAAATTTTGATGCAAATTTCTCTAATAAAGGTCTCATTTTTCTAACTTGGAGAATTGAGTCAGATTTACAGAAATGAAAGTCATTCCCCAACATCAAAAGACATGAACAGTTTTCAGATGAAGTAATCTGAACCTTCTATAGCCATATGAAATTATGCTCTGACTCAGTATTGACAGGAGACATGCAAATTGAAACAATTCTGAGGTACTACCTCATACCTATCAGACTGGCTAATAGGACAGAAAATGAAAATGGCAAATGGGGGGTGGGATATGGAAAGGATGAGACATTAATGCACTGTTGGTGGAGTTGTGAACTGATTCAACCATACTGTAGAGCACTTTGGAACTATGCTAAAAGGGCTATAAAGCCTGGCATCCTCTTTTTTCTATTTGCATGAGAACATGGTCTTTCTGTGGTCCTTTAACTCCTCTCAGTCTCAGGGACTATGGGAAAGTTCACTTACCATTGTGATGCTCATGTCTGTTTACTCTATTTTGGTTCCCACTATCTCTGAGGGTCTTGGCATCCAGGCCTTCAAGAGAGGACACAGGGTGAAGACACGAGTATGACAAGAAGGTCTCTGTCATCCTTGTTGGGACACCTTTTTGGCAGCCTGCCCAGAGTGGGCCTGTAGTGGCCAGGTCCAACGATCTGGTACTTGACCAGGCCATAGGCTTCCATAAGCTGTGATCTTCATTCCCCAAGCCTCACTCAGTGCCTTATGTAACTCTCACATTACTATCCCACCTCCCGGGAAGCACCAAAAAGTTTTTTTTCTGTCACCTGCTCCCAGATGTTTGTCATGACCTAGCTCATTAATCTATGGTAATTGCTGGTGGTAACTGACTAGAGATGGGGATTGGGGGCAGGGCACTACTGAGGAGACATCCCTATCTCCCCCTGCAGACAGTGTTACTTCTAGGTGACATGACCATTGATTATGGCAGCTCCAAGGAGAGATGAGCTCAGCCATCCAGAAACCCCTATTATTGTCCCTGGATTTAGCGCCTGGGGCCCTAGCTGCTAAGGACTGACACCACTGTCAGAAGCATAGGCCAGCCTGGTAAGCCCTCCCTTGTCTCTCAGTATCTCTGGTAGGATCTGGGCCCTGTGCTCTTCCTTCTCTATTATAGGTGAGGGAGAGGATGCAACCTTGACCAAGGAATCAAGGAGCTGGTGATGGGGCAGAGACATAAAGCCAAGACCTGTGGACACATTGGGAACAGTGCTATCCCTGCTCTGAGAAAAAGACCCAACACTCTCCTTTCCTTTATGAGTATAGGGGGTTTTGTTTGATCCAGGATGAGTTCAGGGGCAGCTGCCTGGGAGAAGAAAAGATCTTGATATTTCTAATACCCTGTGGCCAGAGAGGATTTTCCAGTCAGTCCAAGCCTGAAAGAGAGCAGGGAAGGACCTTTACTTGGCTGGGTCCACAATCTGTTTGTGGCTTGGAGTTGAAATTAGGGGTCCAGACTCCTCAGTTCTGACAAGTTCATGGTGAGAAACTGAACTCACTCAGGCTTTTCCTAATACAGTATGGAGTTCCCTCTGTCTCCCAAGTCCAGAGACACTTACAAGTTTAAAAACCTATGATATAAACTTTGCATGTTTCTAGCTTCATGTGTTGTGGAATCCTGCTGGGTGTTGCTGATTCTTCTTCAAGGTGATGCTTCAAGCCTATGGGTCTCATGTACCTTACCATGGTTCTAGGCTGCAAATATATCTGTCAGTTTACTTACCCATGTTTCTGCCTGCTTGCATGCCCACCAGTTATCTGCCTATCTGTCTGTCTGCCTGTCAGCCTGCCCATCTGTCTGTCTGTCTTCCTGTCTGCTTGCCTGACTGTCCATTTGCCTCTCTGCCAAACTGTTTGTCTACCCATCTCTCGGCCAGCCTGACTGCCTATCTGCCTACCCATCTGTCTGTCTCTGTCTGACTGCCTATCTGTCTACCTACCCATCTCCCTGGCTCCTTGCCTGCCAGTCTATCTGACTGCCCATTTTTCTGCCTGACTCTCTACCCGTCTACCTGCCTGTCTGCCCATCTGTGTGCCTGTCTGCTTCTTTGCCTACGAATCTGTGTGTGTTTACCTGCTTCTCTGTCTGTCTGCCCATCTGTATACTAACCTATCTGCCTGTATCACTGCCTACCTGCCTGTTTGCCCATCTGTGTGCCTGCTTTCCTGTCTGACTGCCCATCTGCCTGCCTGCCTTCCTGTCTGTCTGCCTATTTGTTGGCTTACTCATCTGTCTGCCTGTCTCTCTGCCCTTCTGCATGCCTGTTTGTCTGGTTTCTTCTCATACAAATTGCTGGCCACAACAAGCTGGGCTCTGAGGGCAGATAATATAGCTTGTGGTTTCCTGATGCCACACAATTCAAAAACAGGGATGAGGAGCCAAGAGCTGAAAATTCAGAAATTTGGCCACAAATTTTCATTTGGGGATCTCTTTCAGGAGTTGATTGATGGATCTTTTCAATTATTATTTTACTATCTGGTTCTAGAATATCAGGGCAATTTTCAAAAAAAAAGATCACAAAGTCAAGATCCTAAAATATCAAATTAACCTAGAATTCTGGGCCAAATTAAATAGGATACCATTTAATAAGGATAAGTACAAAGTCTTCTACTTGTTTTTAAGACAAATTGATTTTGTAAGTAAAAAGTGGAAAGGAATGTCTAGACTTCAGTTCATCTGAAAAAAAATCTGGGTTTTTATGAACAACAAATTCAATATAAATCAATATGGACCTGTCCAGTGATACATACAAATAAAAAGGACTCTACACTAAATCCCGAATTCTGGAGACTGAAATCTTCACTTTGCCATGGGAACACCTTGATTATTAAGTCTTTTTATGTTGTTATACTGTGTATACTATGTACTATTTTGTTGTAGTTGTAAAACAATTAGGAAAATAGAAAAAATATTTGGCAAAAAAAAAATCACGTCATGTGATGCTTACAACAACCTCTGGGAGGGAGGTGCAATTATTGTCTCCGTTGTATAAAAGACAGAACTGAGGCAGAGGTCACACAGCTAGTAAGTGTCTAGGAAAGATTCGAACTCAGGTTTTCCTGACTCCAAGACCAGTGTCCTCTCCACAGAGCCACCTAGCTGCCTCTGCCATGTTTTACTATGCATATGGCAATGCCAATTTTGTTTAGAATAGGATATGATGAAAACAAAAGCAAAGACAACTTAGTAAATAGATAGATGACCTTTTCTTAAAGCTAATTAGTAATGATTAAATATCGACTAATAACGATAGCAAAAAGAACACTGGCGGGGGCTCATGAGCTATACCATTAGAAAGACAACCTCCCTTCCACTATCTCAGGATTCTTCCTGGATCTTAGGGGATGTAGAAGCTACATTCTGGGGGATTCATCATGAATTTTCCAGTGCGAGTGGGACGTAGAAGAGTCACCTCAGAACTTTTCCTACACTGACACTTTTTACATCTTCTTTTCTATCAAGGTCCCCATGCCTCTGACCATCATTCTTCTCTCATGAACACTAAAGGAATGATTCCACAGGATGTGATCTTGGGAACTTTTTACATTTCTCAGACAAGTCTTGGGGTCCTGGGGAACCCTATTCCCCTGTCCTTTTGCTTCTTCACTAGCCACAAGCTGAGGCTCACAGACCAAATCATTAGCCACCCGATTTTAGCCAATTTCATTTTCCTGCTCTCCAGGGGCATCCCAATGACAATATCTGTATTTGGGGTGAAAGATTTCCTGGATGACACCTTGTGTAAAATTGATTTTTACCTGCTGAGAGTTAGCCAAGGTTTTTCTCTCTGTAGCACTTGCCTGCTGAGTGCCTCCCAGGCAATTGTCATCAGTCTCATCAGCCCACCATGGGAAGGGATCAAAGCCAGAGCCCTAATTATATTATCTCTTCCTGTCTCTTCTGCTGGATCTTCAGCCTGCTCATAGAAGTTGGCACAGTCATAGGCATTACCAGCCCACACAGCCCCAACACCAACTTCACAGTAACAGTTGACCTCATTTTCTGTGCCTGGAAAGACCCATGTAGCAACATTGGGTTGGTATCCACCTTCCAAGATGTGTTCTGTGTGGAGCTGATGGTGTGCACAAGTGGCTACAAGGCGGTTCTCCTGAGGAAACACCATCAGCAAGTCCAGCACCTGAATAAGAGCAGCCACTGTCCCAGAGCCTCCTCAGAGATCCAGGTCACTGGGTCCATCCTGCTACTCTTGAACACTGTTGTTTCCTTTTACTTGGTCAATGGAATTTTTGCCTTGTTGCATAACTACTTACCTCATTTCAATTTGTGGCTAGGGAACATGTCTGCATTTCTCTTGCTATGTTTCCCAACCATCAGCCCCTTCCTCCTGATCTCCAGGGATAGCCAAATGGCCAATGCCTGCTGTCCTCCCAGAGGCAGGCACAAGCCCTAGCCTCCTGCTTAGTATTGAGAGTTGTAAGGAGACCACCCTTTGGCTTGATGGTGTCCAGGGAAGACAGTGCCTGATGGATCCCATTCAGAGACACCAAAATAGACTAGGATCTGAGGCTGGTGAACCTTGCCCAAATCCCTTAATAATTTAGTGGGCAGAGGGAAACTGGGACTCCAAAGGGGCTCCTGACCCTTGTGGATCCCAGTTCCAGGACTGAATTTCAGAAGCCACCTCCCTCTTTCAGCCTCCCCACAATATCTTTCTTACCCTCATATTCGACAGTGGAACAAACCTGCTGGTGACAAAGAAGAACAAAACATACAGTCAAAAGAAGTCAACAAAATCAAAGAGCCTACAACAAAAGTCTCCAAGAAAAACATGAACTGGTCTCAGGCCCTGGAAGAGCTCAAAAAGGATTTGGAAAAGCAAGTTAGAGAAGTAGAGGAAAAATTGGGAAGAGAAATGAGAAGGATGAGAGAAAACCATGAAAAACAAGTCAATGACTTACTAAAGGAGACCCAAAAAAATACAGAAAAAAAATACTGAAGAAAACAACACCTTAAAAAATAGACTAACTCAAATGGCAAAAGAGCTCCAAAAAGCCAATGAGGAGAAGAATGCCTTGAAAGGAAGAATTACCCACATGGAAAAGGAGGTCCAAAAGGCCACTGAAGAAAA